>ML791230.1:191066-235804 GCA_009831015.1 Picea engelmannii
CTCATCGTACTGGTCTATGTAGATGACATCATCTTTGGATGTAATAAGGATTCATTAGTACAATGGTTTTCTTCTGCCATGGAGTCTGAAATTGAAATGTCTATGATAGGAGAACTTTCGTTTTTTCTTGGTCTGCAAATTACTCAGAGGCCCGAAGGGATGTTCATTTCTCAAGAAAAATATCTAAGAGAAATGTTGAAAAGGTTTCAAATGGAATATTCTAAACCTGTGGGTACACCTATGGTAACTAGATGTAAATTAAGCAAGGATGATGATTCACTTGATGTTGATCAAAGCTCATATCAATCAATGATAGGAATCCTGTTGTACATCACAACATCTTGCCCAGACATAATGCATGTTGTAGGAATGGTAGGAAGATATCAGGCTACACCTAAACAGAGTCATTTGCAAGCTGAAAAGGATATTTAGGTATTTGAAAGGAACAATGAATTATGGTCTATGGTATCCCAGAAATCAAATTTTCCAGTTAACTGCTTATTCAAATGCAGATTGGGCAAACTGTGTTGATGAGAGAAAAAACACCAGTGGAGGAGCATTCTTTCTGGGGGACTCATTAGTTGCATGGCTTAGTAAAAAGCAAGGATCCATTTCATTATCCACTATAGAGGCAGAATACATTGTTGTTGCTACTTGCTGCACACAAATTTTATGGATGATACAAACTCTTGTAGATCTGAAGGTAACTTACACTGATCCCATTCCAATTCACTGTGATAACACCAGTGCCATTAGTGTCTCCACGAATCCTATTATTCATTCCAAGACTAAGCATATTCCAATAAAGTACCATTTTCTCAGAGAACAAGTTACAAACATAATTGTTCAACTGAATTATATACCTTCTACAGAACAGATTGTAGATATATTTACAAAACCATTAGCAACAACCCCTTTTGGATATCTTCGTCAAAAGTTTGGGGTTATAATTTCTTGTGTCTAATCTGTTCACCTGGTTAGGGAGAGTACTTATTGAATATCTGTTGTATTTCCAAGATGCCCATAGTTGACAGGGGGAGTATGTTTTGCAACAGCTCAGGGGGAGCATGTTTCTTCTTTGACATTGATGTCAAAGGGGGAGAAAAGAGTCCGAGAGGAGAGTTCGAATGCATGTGGGTGCTTGTGTTGCCATCAATGCCAAAGGGGGAGATTGTTGGAAAATATTTAACAGACAACAAATGCTTTTAATTGATGGCAAGTACAACAATGAAGATGGCATGAGTACAAAAAGTATGTAATAGATGGGTATTATGAGAAGACGTTGCAGAGAAGATTCGATTAAGCTCAGAAGAGATAGTGCAAAGGATTGTTGGTAGATCATTGATGGCAAGATCAGAGTAAGCGGAACAAAGTAAGCTCGGGAGGAGAAGCAACAATTCTGATCGTTGGATCCCATTTACAATTCCCGATGACCGTCATATCAAGTGTTGATTGGGACTGTTGATCCCACGCCATTTCGGGGTTTCACGAATCACGACTTGGAGAGGCAAGTAACATAACCACTGAAATCGCGATATGCAAAATTGAAATTTAATTGTAGCTGTCAGATCAAGGTTTGTTCTAGACCGTTGATCCAGCTCCATCTCAGAGCTTCATGACTCGCGACTTGGAGAGGCAAGTAACATAACCACTGAAATCGTGTGATGCAAAATCACGATTTAATCGCAGTCGTCAGATTGAGGTTTGTTCTGGACCATTTATCCAGCTCCATCTCGGAGCTTCGTGACTCGCGACTTGGAGAGGAAATAAATATAACCACCGAAATTGCGATATGCGAAATCACGATTTAATCGCAGCCGTCAGATCAAGGTGTGGTCTGGACCGTTGATCTAAGCTTCATTTCGGAGTCTCGCCTATCGGGACTTGGAGTGAAAAGAACCTCTATCAAAGGAATCGTGAGATGTGAATTCACGATGAGATCTGGATTGTAGATTCATCGAAATCGTGGACCGTTGATCTAAGCTTCATTTCAGAGTTTCGCCTATCGCAACTTGGAGTGACAAGAACCTCCATTGAAGGAATCGCGAGATGCGAATTCACGATGAGATCTGGACCATAGATTCATCGAGATCGTGGACCGTTGATCTCAGCTCCATCTCAGGGTTTCGGGGATCGCGACTTGGAGAGTCGAGATGCCTCATCTCCAAATTCAAGAAATGAGAAATCATGAAAGCGCTTTATGCATAAGCGCGTGGTATCAGCTGGTGGTCACACCATCGAAGAGCTGAAGAGAGAGTACGTGCAGACAAGCTTCTTTTCGGCGTTTAAGGGATCGCAACTTGGAGAGTCGAGATGCCTCATCTCCAGATTCACAAAATGTGAAATCGCAAAAGCGCTTTATGCATAAGCGCTTGGTCATAGCCATGGTCATATAAAGGAAGGAGCTAGCGCAGAAAAGATCTGTTTCGGAGTTTTGGAACTCATGACATGGAGACTCAAGATGTCTCATCGCAGAATCTCTGAATTACGAAAGTATGAAACGGGTAAATAACAAAAGAACCCATTAGAGTTAATCCAATGATGTAGGTGAATCTGAGCATAATCGGAGGGCTATTGTTGCATGTCACAATGTAACTTCCAGAAACCAGTGATGGTTTCTTCCAGAGGACTTGAAGACACTTCAGGGTGATTGACAGAGGAGATGAAGAGTCTCTGGGAATCTTCAAGAGGGATGAAGATGCTCATGGAGCCGATTGACAGCTGGATGAGCATTGAAGCTTGTAACTGGAACAGATAAGTTGAGCTCGACTGTCACAGAGAAGACAAAGAGTCTCAACTGCCAGAGAGGTTGAGGAATCTCAGCATAACATACAGTGATGTTGAACAAGTGGAAAAACGGCCAGAGAAGCTGAAGAGTCACGATGATGATCAGACAAAGCACTCGAGTTGTGGAGGGTATCGATGCGATGTGAGTATGCAGAGGTATTGCGCGCATTTCAAGCACAAGGTGCACAAAAGCTATAAATACACAGTACAGAGAAGAGATGTGGTTGTTGTTGTTACTGGAATTGTTGTGGATGTTGTTGATTGAAGGTGATTCATGCATGAAGAAGGATCAGAGTGCAGCTGCTGAAAAGAACAAAAGAAACACTGTGCAGCGAATGGACATGGCGCACAGAGCATAAAAAAAAACAGAAGAACAGAATGGGCAGCGGATGCATGCTGGAAGACAATGAGGAAGTCTGAGTAGCCAAATCTTTCAGAACAGTGATGAGACTGGTAAGGTGTTATTGAACACTATACCACTATAATAGGTTTCAATATTTCATATTCATAATCAAGGGTGGTTAGGAGGTGCTAGGGAGGACTGGTGTCCTCAAAGGTTCAAGTGGGGGCTTGAACACAAGGAGTTGGTTCTTCCTTCTAGTTGGTGCTAGAGAAACCAGGGAGTTGGTGCTTCCTTCTAGTTGGAGCTAGAGAAACTAGGGAGTTGGTGCTTCCTTCTAGTGGGCGCTAGAGACAAACAGAGAGTTGGTGCTCTCAGCAAGTTGCAGCTTGAAAAATAGAGGTTGTAGCCTCACAATGAGTTGGTGCTCAAATGTATGATAATGTAAAGAATGTAAATAATACTTATCATATAAAGAGGAAGAGGTTTTTACCCTGTATGGGTTTCCTTGGGAAATTTCTGTCTCTGTGTTTCTCATATATGTGATTGATGCTGAATGTGCCATTGTTCATTTCCCTGCATTATTGTGATCATCATTGAGTGCCTTGTAAATATTTTAAAAGAAGCATAATTGTTTAAACACGATAACAACTGATTCACCCCCCCTCTCAGTTGATCAACAGGGTCATGGAAACTATTTATTATTTAGGAAATTATTGTAACCTCTATGGATTTACTAAATCCCTAAGTGGGTTTACTTAAATATTCGTTATTTCTAGTTTCCATTAAATTTATATATAAAAGAGAGTAGTGAGAGTACTCTCTCCATTACTCGGGGATGACTCTTAGAGAAATGTCTGAATGACAATGGAATGGAATAATTCAATGAGTTTTTATTTTAAGTGTAATTTTATAATTTTTGTAGTGTGTGATTTAATTAATTAATTTGATTTATTTCCTTTGCATATTTGTAATAGATTGATTTATTTTCACTAACTTAATTAATTTAATTGATTTATGTTGTAATTGTTGATACATAGTAATATCAACACTTTATTCTATTGAAGTGGGGAGGGGCACTCCAATAGAATAGAGTGTTGTGTAGGTTAGATGGTTTCTTTGATTTGTTGTTGTATAATTCGTGTAGGATTTTTTTTATTTAATTCTGTAACTAGTTTTTTTATTCAATTTGTTCATGTAATTAGATTATTCATGTGAGGTTGTGTCTATTTATGAAATCAAGTGTTCATGTCAGATTTCATTTATTCATTTGTTTCTAATAAATGCATTTTAGATTAGATTTCATTCTTTTATGTCATGGAATAACTATGCTTAATGAAATGACTATATTTGTTGGTCTTGGTAATGACATGGATCATCTTGGAAAGGATTAGGCTCTGATTTTGAGGACTTAGTTAATTTCTTTTCCGTCAAATAGTTATTCAATTTCCTTTCAACACATGTGATATATTTTCAACAAGTGTGGTGTGAATTTCAATTTTGTGATAAGTTTTACTGCACATAGTTGGGGTTTCTTCGGGAGACATTTGATTCATACTCCCAATACCTATGCAACTTGTGTATTTATTTTTCAAGCAAGAGTGATTTAGATTAGATCTCCTTGTGTGTTGTGTTCTTCTAGCCAATCCCTGCATGTGGTTGATGCTGATATTTTACTTATGCAACTAACAATTACAGTTGTTCTTATTTGTTACAATCATTTAGCACATTAACTGCATATATAAGATCACTGAAAGAGAGGAAATCACATAAACAAGATAGACACAGAGATTATCCTGGGAAACCCTCTGTTATCACCAAAAAATCGTCTACAACATTACAAACAACGGTTGAAGAAAGAAATCAATTCCAACAACAATTAGTACACCTACAACATCAAAATCCATCAAAAATGCAGAAAACGATATACTTGGTTCAAAAATCAAAGTGCGTAAATTCACCAAAGGAAGCGCGCGCACTGTGCACAGAATGCGCGGGCCAACACAACCCTAATTGTGCATTATGTGCAGAATGTGCGACTGTCTACGAGACAACCCACACACTTCTCATGAATGATGCATTTATGAATCTTTCCATCCTCTCAACCACTTCCATTTTGAACCCCAACACAATTTGACACTCAAATCTGAGTGAAATCTAGCTTGGAGGTTGGTCAAGGGCTAGGAAGTGCCCTAAAAGGCCCCTTGTTTACATTATGAACCAGTTACATCTTTCCATGAATGGACACTATAAATATGTGCCATGGGTGTGCTAGAAAAATAAGAACTTCAAGGTATTGTTATGTTGCAAGAATTCTTCTTGGAGAATTATCTTTTCTCTTTGAATCATTCAAGCACTATAGAAAGGGCCATTCCACTCTCCTCTTGAGAGGATTGGCATTGTATCTCTTCACTATCATTACTTTCCATTGTATGAAGAGAAGATATATATATTAGGAAACTCAAGAGCCCTCCCAAGGAGGAAGAAGGGATTCATAAGTCCATGCCTTTCTCTACAGCGCTAGCCTATCAATATATTGATCCATTGGAAGCTATATGATTGTCATTTTCATGGTTCTAGTTCTTGCAAGTTTTATAACATTTGTTTCCTTTGGTTTTTTATTTTTATTTCCTTGTTTCATGTGTATTTGGTTATCTAATCAACTCAAAAATCTCTTTCTTGTTTAGCTTACTTAACTAGGCAAGTAAGTGTTGTGTTTTTTTTCACCCATGTGATAAAACTGACACAACAGATTGGCGAATACAAAACTGGGTATCAAATACCCTATAAAAAATCGGGCCCATAAACCCATGTATATCAACTCGAAACTCAAGGTTCCCCTAGAGCCCCCCCCAGGTCCTTTGTCATCCAGAGGTACCCCACTAGTTGGGGGAACTCCAGCTCCAGAGGGAAACCGACCCATCACAGCTGCCCCCACCCCTGCTTCCCTACGGATCAACGCTCGCCACTCTGTCGATACTCCTACACACTGGTCCAAGACCTCATCATCCTAGATGTGGGACCATATTCCCTCTGGAACCCCTTGTAGGACCCGCTTGAACCGTCGACGTAGATCCTCTAAGATGGTTGTTGCACCCCATGTGTCTCTCTCGATGGTCCTGCACCGGCATCATCTTGTCAGTTCCTCTGCCCAACCCTCGCCTTTGTTGGCTCCTGTCAAGCCAGCTCCCAGACGACCTCAGCCTCTCAACCTTGGGGTCCAACATCTATAAAACAAACCAGATATAGTGTCAACATCCATACACATTTTTGATCAAATCTATCTACCAAAATCAAAAGGATAGATAACACACATACCTTTGTGATCCCAATCCTCCCAGTAGCACCATCTCTGGATCATGTCTATAGTCCATACCAGTGCATGGAAACTGTAAAATCACCTGCAGCATTTGCCTCCACACTCGAGAAAATGTGGTCGTAAAGTAATGGCCACCCTCACCTCCTTCATGTCGGTCCAAAAAATGCACCCATGGCATCAATCAAGGCTCTCGTTGCGACGCTAGCGCCAATAGAATTTGCGGGCACAATAGAGGCACCCTCTCCAAAAACCAAGACACCAAAAATGACCCAAACGTGAAGTCACCAGAATTGGCACACAGACACAGGTTCAGTTGGGACACCATCTGGGTCTGCATCAACACACCCGATGCGAAAATGTCTCCATCCAATACCTCCTCAACCACTCTTAGCTTCCCACCTATGATCTGTTGAGTGCCCAAGTATCCATACATCCTCACCACCATGGTCTCTATGCACTCTGTCATCAGTTCATCTAGGGCCTCAATTCGCACTATCGAACCTGACATCGTGTTCAAACTAGAACAATTTCATGTTGCGATAGTCTCTACCCTATCCTCCCCTGGTAAATGGGGATCAATGGCCAATTCCCTCCCCCAGAATGGGATTCCTGTGAAAAAATATATTTCCTTTGTTGTAGAGAATGTCAGTTGCTCCCCCCATACCACAAAACATTGCAGGTCATTTCTCCACATCCAAATCAGAAATTGAAGTAAGAACTCTTGCAACCATATCAACGGACAGTTGAAAAACTTCAACAACCCGGCGGCCAAGTGTCTGCGCATTACTGGTTTCTCCCTCATAACCTCTCTCAATCAATCCCTGTCTCGCTCTTGCCAATGAACCGACATTTTCCCCAACTCTGTTGATCACCTACATTCACCCAGAAACACCTGATCAACCACATCATACATCAAAAATTCACACATCCATAAGCATGCACACAGTGCATGACTTTCTCGAAACAATCTACGCATATGTGCACGGTTGTTCATCATACAGATGTGAACCCATGTGAATCTGTCAAACTCACAGCCACACATGAGTGTGAAACTATTCATGAGACAGGTGCACATCCTATGTGTTCCTGTCTTTTCTCACCATGCACCCAGATGCACGGCTACAATCCCCATAGTCGCACATTATGTGTGGGTTTCCCCATAACACTCATGCATTCATGAATGCGTGACTATTTGGGATAAACCCACATAATGTGTGGGAAATCAATTCATACCTACACACCCATGCACAAGTATTCACCAATTTCCCGTGCACTATTGGGAAGCTACCCTTAAAAACCCATGTACGACCCTCCTTACAACCCCTAGCTAACATCCATCAACTTCACACAATACGGGATGATAAGGTCACTAACCTGTCTCTCACAACTCTGGGATTGGTATCCCCAAGCTCGTGTAATATTCAAGTCACCTCACATCTCTCTCGCCAGATTAACAATAGTGACGGTAAAAATGAGGTGGCATTGTGGACGCACCATCCATATATAGGCCCTTTTTCCCCCACTTCCACAGTCGGGTACAGGAGCTCAGAGCCTCCATTTTTTGAACCGTTCTCAGCCCCGAGATCCTGATCCAGCCGTCTACACATTCATATTCTCTGAGTTATCATCTACGCTTCTCCCGGGAGGAGAATTTTTTCATGCCACGTTCATGTATGCATGCTTACTTTCAGTTTTATCAAATAGTTGTTATATGTTCTTTATCATCATATATTGTTCGCGTTGGGTACTTTTTTTGTGTGTAGGTACTTGTTAAGAAATATTACAACCCCTTTAGGTATATGTTTGACTCTGGCATGTAATTACTCCCTTGGTAAACAATTGCATATCCCAGTCACACCCTCTGACATTTTCCTTTAGGGTCCCTACATCTGACTCTGCAGTACCTTTACCTCTACCACATTTTGATACTGTCAACCGATAGCACTCTCCCCCACATGATTTCTCCCATTCATATTTCCCCTCGACAATTTGACACTCATGTTGTTGTCACCACCTAGGATTGGGAGTCCCAATAGTTTTTCACTTCTGAGAATGAACCCCATACTTCTTCTTATCATATTGCTAACTTTCCCAATGGAATCTTGGGTCATATAATCCTACACTTGGTTCTATTGACTACACCCCCGTAGTTCCATTATCCCTCCATCTCATCCACCATCAGTTTTCCCATATGCAGATTGTCCTCCATCCATTTTCCTAATAGAGAAACCCACCCATGGGGCCCCCACCCTCCACCAATTATTTTTCACAAACTTGTTCCCTAAACAGGCCAAGCCATCTTTCACCGGGGCACCCGTTTCTATATCTGCATACTCAACCCCAACTATTATTTGTTCATTTGGTAATTGTATAAATCCCTTTCTTCCATCATATACATATCTTTTTTTTAGTCATCATCCCTAATAGCCTTATTTTAGCTGGAAAAGCAACCCATGTCTCCCTTGGTTGGGGCATCCCCCCTTTTTCCATATATACATTGTTGAAAAACCCTGCATATCCCAAATCCATGTAACCACGATCTCTAAGTTTGCCCACTTTTTCAGCCTCCACCACAGTTTAACCCCATGTCTAGTTGTCCTCCTGACACTAGATCCAGTTTTACCGTTGCTGCCAATAATCCTTCGAAACCCCAACTAAGGGCAATTGTGAGTCCCATAGTGTCTTGACTTCATCCATGTTACCCATCAGTACCTAGAATCATCTCTTACTCAGTGGATTTCAAAAATCCCTTTGCTTCTTGACGTTGCATCTCCCTTCATGTCGACATTAGCACAGTTTCTAGAAGGACGATGATATCTTGGCAATCATTACCTTTTTTAATGAGGAGTCTTGGACAGAACAAAGAGAACCATCATTTATTTCTAATTTTTTTGACCCCCATAACATTCGACTTCAACAAACTCTCATGTTAAGGTGGGTCTTACTATGCGACTGTTGCATTTTTCCATACTAGTCGAAGCCCTCTGAATTTTATAGGCCATCAATTCCTATGATTCATCGACACTCCTTACTGTCATCCATTACTCGATTTAGATCCATTTCACCATTCACAACCATCATATGTCATTATCAACTGCCCCCGAGGGCGCTGCAGCTATATACATTACCATACATCTTCAGTTGCAGTCCCAGATTTTGGTTTCATGACACACGCATGGGGCATGCCTTCCTCGCTTGTATACATATTTTATTTTTTCTTCCTATAGAAAGGTTTGGTTCCCATAGTTTTCCCTCTCCCTTCGACAGATCACTTTTGAAGTTCCTCTCTTCACTCTTCCACAGAATGGCACCATCAACAAAAGAAACATTGATGTATTTCAGCTATACGTATGCTCCTAACCTCACACTTCAGGGGGAATTTGTTATCACTGAAAAATCATCTACGACATTAAAAACAACAGTTGAAGAAAGAAATCAATTCCAGTAGAAATTAGTACACCTACAACATCAAAATCCATCAAAAAGGAACAAAACTATATACTTGGTTCAAAAATCAAAGTGCACAAATTCACCAAAGGAAGCGCACACACTGTGCGTAGAATGTGCAGGCCAACACAACCCTAATTGCGCACTGTGTGCATAATGTGAAGGATGTGTGATTGACTACGAGAAAAACCATGCACTTCTCATGAACGACACATTTATGAATCTTTTCGACCTCTCAACCACTTCCAATCCGACCCCCAACATGATTTGACACTCAGATATGAGAGAAATCTATCTTGGAGGATAGTCAAGGGCTAGAAAGTGCCCCAAAAGGCCCCTTGTTCAAATTATGAACCACTTACATATTTCCATGAATGGAAACTATAAATATGTGCCATGGGTGTGCTAGAAAAATAAGAACTTCAAGGTATTGTTATGCTGCAAGAATTCTTCTTGGAGAATCCTCTTTTCTCTTTGAATCATTCAAGCACTATAGCAAAGGCCATTCCACTCACCTCATGAGAGGATTGGCATTTTATTTCTTCACCATCGTTACTTGCCATTGTATGAAGAGAAAATCTCTCTATTAGGGAACTCAAGAGCCCTCCCAAGGAGGAAGAGGGTATTCATAAGTCTCTGCCTTTCTCTATGGTGTTGGCCTATCAATATATTGATCCATTGGTAGCTATATGATTGTCATTTTCATGGTTCTAGTTCTTTCAAGTTTTCTAACATTTATTTCCTTTGGTTTTTTTTATTTTTATTTCCTTGTTTCATGTGTAGTTGATTATATAATCAACTCACAAAACTCTGTCTTGTTTAGTTGACTTAACTAAGAAAGTAAGTGTTGTTTTTTTTCTCACCCATGTGACAAAACCAATACAACACCCTCTAGGGGAAGAAAACCCAACAAACTTCCTCGATATAGATTAGCCAACCAAGAAGAATACTTCTCTCCAAGAGAGAACTAATAAAGAAGAATATCCTCCCCTATCCCTTGACTATGGAAGAGTAGCACACCGTGGATGATTTTAGGGGATAAATTTCGCTCATGGGCTAATTTTCCATGGTTTTTCCAAAAACGAGATTCGCTATTTTAAAAATGATTCGCCCAAATTCTATAGGATAAAATTATTTTACCTTAAAAATTGCCAACATTTTAAAAAAACTATATAAAATCTTTATAAATTTGAATATTTTTACAAAAATATCGCCAAACATTTATAATTGGCATATGAAGGATTAATAAGATTCGCCAAGGTTTCTACATTTAAAAAAAAAAATCCATCCTTAAAATCATCCCTATAGCACACCACTTAACAAGTATGTATTCAAGAGATAGACCAAAACCCTCTTCAATGTCACACCTAGCTGTAGTAACTTCTTCCTCCAAGACTTGTGAACTTTTCCTCTTGACTGTAGAGCTTATGAGTGAGTGTACAAGTGAGGCACTAGCCTCCTTATAAATAGTAGTCTAGCCTCCCTAAATTAGGTTTGGTCCTACCTTTCACTTTTACCTTTTTAATTTACATTTAATTTTCAAGGCACAATATGGCCGACTTTTACAAAGGCACAATAGGGACATCTTACTAAATATAATATAATAACATTCACTAGGGTTTGTCTTGGTAAAATACAATAAGGATATCTTCTGAAACTACTCAATATTCAACACTCCATCTTAGTAGGGAAGGTATTCTTCTTGTCACGGTCATCATCATTGCTTCTGTGTTTCTGTATACTTGGTCATTGTCTTGTTCTCAATCACAGATCTATATATCATAAAAAGTTCTGCACTTTCACCATCCTTTCGTACTAGAGTAACATACTAGCCTACATTGGAGTACCAAACTGCATTGGGGTAGTGTACCATCCTGCGTTGGGGTAGCGTACCATCCTGCGTTGGGGTTACCAACTTACGTTGGGGTAGTGTACCAGCTTGCATTGGGGTTACCAACCTACGTTGGGGTAGCATACCAGCCTGTGTTGGGGTAGTGTATCAGCTTGTGTTGGGGTTACCGACATGCGTTGGGGTGGCATACCAGCCTACATTGGGGTTACCAACCTATGTTGGGGTAGCATACCATCCTACGTTTGGGTTACCAACCTGCACTGGGGTAGCATACCATTCTGTGTTGTGGTTACCAACATGCAACGAGGTAGCATACTAGAATAAGTTGGGGTTACCAACCTGCGTTGGGTAGTGTACCAACCTACGTTGGGGTTACCAACCTTCACTAGGGTAGAGTACTAGCCTACGTTGGGGTAGCATACCAGCCTGCACTGGGGTACTGTACCAACTGACATTAGGGTTACCAAACTGCGTTGGGGTAGAGTACTAGCCTACGTTGGGGTAGCTTCCTCTATTGGGGATTTCATCACTTCCCGCTTCTAGCGAACACATCATTTCCTGCTACTAGGGAACACATCACTTCCCTCTATTGGGGATCATATCTCACTACTGGAGAGAAAAATAACTTCTCACTACTAGAGAAAAAATCACTTCTCACTACTAGAGAAGTCTTTCTGGATCACTCCAAGTTTGTCTCTGAAATATTTGAACTTAACTCTCGACAGGGACTTGGTCAACACATCTTCCACCTGATCATCGATAGGAACATACTGGAGATTTATTGCTCCCTTTTTTTTATCATATCTCAGATATGATGGTACTTGATCTCAGTATGCTTGGACTTTTCATGACACACAGGGTTCACTGACAAATTTATGCAACTATGGTTTTCATAAAAGATACATGTTTCCTCCAACTCTAGATAAAACAATTCTGCAATCAACTTCTGATGCCACATTGATTCACCACTACATGACCATGTTGCCACATGCTATGTTTCTGCGGAACTGAGTGCCATATAGGTCTGCTTCTCATCAAGTCACAAGATCACATTTGTTCCCATACTAAAGCAACATCTGAATGTACTTTTATGGTCTATGATATTGCTTTCCCAATCTGCATCTGTAATCTTATCTCACACTCTCAGATATATCTGGTTCCATAATCGATTTTACCCTTTAGGTACCTCATCACATGTTTTTCCATAATCGATGCACATGTCTTTCACCAAAAAACATATATTTGTTCTCGTGTTCTTCAAATATATCAATGAACCAATTTTTCACATCGCATTGTACCAAAATGGTACACTTTCTCAGCTGCAACTTAATATGCATAATCATGTGCAATCTATATGTTCTTTCTTCAAAGCACTATCTGTCTCACTGTTAGAGAGTATTTCATCTACTCTCTCTACAATTGTTCCTTCTGGAACTGGGACTCTGTACCTGTAGTTGCTTCTTATGAAACTGAGAATGACTACTCCATTCTCACTGTAGCTTAGGAACTCTTGAGAGTAGCTCCTCTACTCCATCATGATAAAAGATTCACTTGTTCCCTATGAATATCATACTGCATCGACTTCTTTTAATGTATCATGTTTTTTCTCTATATAATTCTTATGGTTACTGGAGAAAGTGTCTCATCATAGTCTTCTCCCTCTTTCTAGGAGAATCCTATGGACACAAATCGATATTTGTACATCTCTATGAATGGTCCTGGGGAGGTTTCTCCTCCTTACTAGATCGTGAGGGTTGAATCCCTCTGAACTCTAGCTCCTTATGGGCTGGTACTTGGTGGGGCCACTTGCCTCACAACTGGTGGATCCAGCCGCTCCTCATGATATGAATAGTCAATGCTATATGGATTTGCATTTTGCAAAGTGTCACGGGACCATGCTAGTCTCTTCCTTATTACTGTAATGGTTCTAGGTAGTCTCTTTTGTCTCTACTAACTTTTCCTGATGATATGAAGAGTGATCAATCTACACCATCTGGCACTAGGAGTAACTCAATCTCAAATACAGGAATTGTCATACATTCTCCCTCTGAGCCTTTACTTCTTTTGATTCTACAATAAGCTCAAAGTCTCTGCAATATATACTTGGTGTTGGATACCAAGTCTTAATATGAAAATTTGAGTTATAAATAAAATGAATTGTGCTTCCTGTCAAGGTGGCTTCATTATCCATTGACCATGTCTTCTCATCAAGAAACCATAGAACACTATGAATTCTATTCTAGTGTGCTCGTTTTACCATAGAAAATGTCACATCATTGTCACCCAACCATAGTATTTTACATATGCCACCCTCGAGCACATAAACTATTTCTAGATTTTAAATGAGTCCTTGTTGGATTCTCATACTAGGGATAATGATCCAACAAGCTAAGATAAAAATGCATAAAATATAATGTTAATAAACTTAAAACTGAAATCAAATATGAAGGGTGCATACTTGCAGCGTGCATTTGTCAGACTACTTTCTTGATTTGTATGATGTCTGGATGAATAATGACACTTCTTCACAACTTGTACTTGGACCACATGATACAACAATTCTCCTTCTCTTTTTCTTCCTGAAGTTTTAATGTGGAAGAAACAAGATACAACTATCAATATCACTTGATATGAATCAAGTGCTTCGGAAGTGCTAATTCCTATATCACATAAGATATAGTTCATCTGGATCATCTTCTTTTATCATTTTTCGACCAGGTTCATCTTCTCCTATGAAATGGGCTTGATGCCTTTTAAACTTCCTAGTTTTATCTTGGTCTTTTACTTGGGGACAATTTCTTGCAATATGTCTCATCTTCTGGCAAATGAAGCATCTAAATCTTGATAGATCTTTATAAGAATATTGTCCTTTATGAGGCTTTTGAAATCTTTTGTGAGAGTGAAATTTTTTCTTGTTCTTTCCTTTTCTTGTGTGAGTTGATAGTGCTTGATCTTCATGGATTTATATCTTTTCCTTTCTTGCCTCTAATCTGGATTCTTCTTGAGTACAATCTTCCCACAATCTGTTGAATTTAGTTAACTTTATTCTAGAGAATATTCCTTGGATGAAGGGTTCCCAAGAATTTGGGATACCATTCAATGTGGTCATCATTAACTCATCTTCTTTGAATGAGTCTTCAATAGCTTTCAGTTGTTCTTTAATCTAGGACACTCTTGTGAAGTAATATTATATGGTTTCTGAATTTTGCATCTTCACATTCTTGAGTTGTGTCCTCAAGGTCATTTTCCGGTTGATGTTCTTTCCTTCAAATAGACGGGATAAGGCATCCATAATTTGCTTTGGGGTTTTTAATGCTGAAACGTGAGGAATCAAATGGTTCTTGATGGAATCGGCAATGATCCTCTTTTCTTTGATCATGTACTTATTATATTTGGATTTTGTTGGAGTACTTCACACACACCTAAGATTTATTTTTCCTAAGGTTTTCCCTATGTTTATTAGTCATTATCAAGTATCCTAAATTTTAGGGAGAATATTCCTTTAGGAGATCATTCTCTTCAGTTTTCAGTCCAGTTTGATCAGTTGAGTAGAGTCTAGATTATAAATTGGGATTATCACCATGCAACATTGATATCATCACCAACCAATGTGCATTGTGCTTGGGATCATCACCGGACTAGCGCATTACTCATGATTACCCGATCTCCTCCTCACTTCACTTTGTTTTAGTCAGTTAACTGAAGACTGATAGACTAGTTAACTCAGACTAGGTGGCAGTTCACTCTCGTAACTGCCTGAGAGACTAGACTAGGTGGTAGTTTACTCCCGTAACTGCTGGTGTGTGTCTAAATCACACTAGAACACCACTATGGCTCATTAGTTACTCATGTATCCTATATATTGTAAATTATTCACTCTTTGATTGTGGAATACGGTTAATGAGAATTCTTCTATTCTTTCTCTCCTTCTTCTTCTTTCTCAAATTTTCTCTGCAAATGTGTGTATTATTGTTTAGCTAGATCTATTATGTGCAGGTTCAACGCATTTACATTGTATCATATCTAACAGAATGCTAATAAAAAGCTACACCAAATTATTTTTTTAGGTACTGAAGATTGAAGAATGCAGAAAGATGGAATCTATGTTTTTCTCACCAACAATACTTATCACGCCTCATAACTATTTGGAATGGAAGCCAAAAAAATTTCTTCAGCTCAGATGCAGACGCTTGTACCAAATAACTATGGAACCAGAATAGAGTTTGATTCTGCTGATGAGAAAAATGACTTTATCAATAGACAATATATGGCCATAGGATTTATATGCTTGTCTATTTCTCCAGAAATTCTCCACCAAGTATGTGATGTCTCACAAGACTTCACTCCAAATGAATTATGGACCATATTGGAGGTTCTATTTGGTAAAAAAGAAGGTTGTTAATATTGCATGCAGGGGATTGGAAAGATAGAGCCAGAAGAGAAATCGTCAGAAGATCAAGCCTCTTATTCTGAAGAGTATTCTACACAAGTATTTGCACAAATTTGTATTCCATTAATTGGATATGATGTCTACTCCAGTTCAGATTTGTTTTCTGAATTTCATGTGGAAGATATACGACATGCATCTCATGGGTCACATGCAGACACTTTTCCATGTGCAATGCATGCATCTCAGGAGACAAAAAGGGGAGTTGTGCACATCATACTCAATTCTGATATTTTCTGAGAAAAAATTGCAAAACACAATTGGATATTTGAACTCCTCTCGGGAAAACATCCAATTTCAAAAACAAAATCGTCCGAAACGAAGTCCAGGAAGTGAAGTTATGATCATTTTAAAATCAACAAAATTTCAGCATTTTTCCAGAAACGACCGCATGGTTTTCAAAGTTTCATCCAAAATTTATTTGGATATTCTTCATTACAAGAAGAGAAAGTGGATATGTGTGCACATATAAATGGTGCATCTACTTCATCAGATCCATGTAGACATCTACATCTTCAACAAAATCTTCAACGGGCACAAACTTGCACAATTGCGAGGTCTTCTTGGAGAGAAGGACAAGGTTGCTTAGCAACTGCTTTTTGTTCCTTCTCATTTTTTATTTTATTTTATGACTTGTAATTTGAAGGGGGGGGTCCCCATGAGGTTTTCCCTCTTTCCTCATTTATTTCATTGTATCTTTTGTATTTGGGTACCTAACATGGCCTCGTTATCGGGACCCATTCTTTATTTTCACCATAGTGATGTTTAGGGGGGGTGTTGGAGTACTTCACACACACCTAGGATTTATTCTTCCTAAGGTTTTCCCTATGTTTATTAGTCATTATCCAGTCTCCTAAAGTTTAGGGAGAATATTATCTTCAGTTTTCACTCCAGTTTGATCATTTGAGTGGAGTCTAGATGCTACATTGGGATTATCACCATGCAGCATTGAGATCATCACCAACTAATGCGCATTGTCTATTTCTTAGTGGTCAGTTTGACAATAGCGCAGGTAGTGCAGGACCTCATATACTTGTTGAAATCGTATCGAAGTTTCGGCCAGTACAAATGTTTATGTAGCATCACCATTGTCTTTTCAACGTCGAAGTTTCCTACCCCATGACTATAGTGTGATTCCTAGATCAGCTTCGCTCGCTTGCTTGATGAAACATATATATGGCCTAGACGACACAACAACCCATCTTGAATATGGAAATTATCGACAACTGCATTTACACCCAACATTTGGTAGGTGGTGGTGAAGTTCGAGTCTGTCTCATAGATTTGGGGCCATCCAGAGGTCTCATGGTCGCAAAACTCTAGCACTGTGGTGAGTGTCGCGATTGGCAGTCTGTTGAGGCAATCAACAATGTGATTGGTTCTTCCTATTTTATACTTGATGTTGAGGTGGAATTGCTGCAAGTATGTGGACCACTTTTGATGGCGATCATTCTGCAATTTTCCTTGTGTCTGCATGAACTGCAGTGGCTTATGATCAATGTGGATGACTACCTCCTTTCCAAGAATGTAGTGTCTCCACTGGAGGCAATATTGCATAATGGAGTACATTTCTTTGTTGTAAGTAGGGTACTTATGGACAAAATATGATAGTGTCTCACTATGATAGGCCACGGGGTGGTTGTGTTGAGTGAGAGCAACTCCCACCACACAGTTTGAAGCATCCGTCTCGATCTCAAAGGGTTGTTGCAGGTCTGGTAGTGAAAGTATTGGGGCTAAGCAGAAGTGCTGCATCAAATCATCAAACACTTTTTTTTAGGACTGGACCCATGAAATTTTTTCCTTACCACCACCCCTGGTTATTTGGCTAAGCACCCATGCAATATGGGAGAATCCCAACATGAACCTATGGTAGAAATTCACAAGGCCCAAGAAGCTCTGAAGCTCAGTGAGTGTGATCGGGGCTGGCCAGTCATGGATGACTTGGATCTTGGTTGGATCCACATGTATTCCATGTTGATCAATGATGTAGCCTAGGTAATGGACCCTGTCCATGCCGAAGGATCATTTTTCCAAGTTGGCATATAGCTTGTGTTGTCGCAGGGTGTGCATAACTTGTTGAATATGTTGCAAGTGTTTGACACAAGTCTTGTTGTAAATGAGAATTTCATCCAGATACACCACTACAAAAGTATTGGTGAATGGTCACAAGATATCATCCATCATCCTCATGAAAGTGGCTGGAGCATTTTTCAAACCAAAGGGCATGACCAACCATTCAAAAAGGCCTTCCTTTGACTTGAAGGCAGTTTTCCATACATCTATTTGTTCTATCGAGACCTTGTGGTAGCCAAACTTCATATCGATGTTATTGAAGTATTCAACCCCCATGAGTTGATCAAGGAGGTCGTTGATTCAGGAAATCAGGTACCAATTTCTGAATGTGATTTTATTCAGAGCCCGGTTATTAATGCAGAGTCGCCAGATTCCATCTTTCTTCTGTACTAGCATGATTGGGCTCCCGCAAGGTGACGAGCTGGGATGGATGTGCCCCTTGTGGAGTAGTTCTTGGATCTGTCACTTGATCTCCTCATTCTATAACGGAGAGTGAATATAGACTGGTCCATTCAGCAACAGTGCATCAGGGGTCAGATCTATGGGTTGCTTGACTTGGCAGTGCAGAGGTGCCCCGGTAGGTGAGGAGATGATATCTGAGTATTCTTCCATGACCTTATCTACTTTATTTTGTTGTGTGGAGAGGTCGGTCGCAAAGACCCTGGATGTGGTTGTGATATTTCTCTTATTTTGAGAGCGAATCACGAAGAAGACAAACTTCCTCGTCTGAGAGATGACCTTCCTGCATTTCTTAGTAGAGATCAATGAAATAGCACTAGGTGAGACTATCTCGAGTATCCTGTACAATTTTATGTTCAAAGTAATAATAACACTACGAGGCCTAGACTCATATACAACATGATGTTTCCATAAATAAGGTTGGCCCAAAAGAACATCACAAACTTCAAGAGGAACAACATCACACAATACCTCATCTTTGAAGGGCTTGATGTTGTAAGACATTCGTCATTGTTGGGTGATGCGAAGATATCTTCCTTGGTGGAGCCATCCAACGGTTTAGGGTTGTGGGTGCGTCATTGTCGACAAGGCCAGCCGCTTGATAACCTCTGCTGAGATGAGGTTCTTTTGGCTACCGCTATCAATGATGAAGTGTAGTGAGGTGCCTTTTACCCACATCTGTGAATGGAAGAGACGTTCTCCTTCTTTTGGCTTGTCTGGTTCACGAGGCTGGAACTTGGTGGTAGCAACAGTGGCACTAGGTTCCGCGTCAATGATCCGTCTTTCCCTTTCTAGTTCTAGCTCAGAGTCAGAATCCGCATCTGATTCAGAGGCTTTCACTTCGGCCACCAGCGACTGCTTTGAGAGGCAGTCAACAGTGTTATGCCAAGGGCTCTTATGGAAGTTGCACCACTTCCTGGTATCTTTCTTTGTCTTTTTGATGTCCTTATTCGCCAGAAGATTATTAAAATGAGGCTCTAAAGGCCTTTTTACAATAAACAAGAATGTAAAAAACCCTAGACATCCAAAAACCTAACCCTAGGAGATGAAGCGCAAAAAGTCATGTGGGCCCCATCTGGGTAAGTTAGTACATCAACTTCCAGGGGTCGTAACTTTTACATACAATCTTCGTTTTAGGCGTATGATATCCCGTTGGAAAGGTATCATCGAGGAGATTCATTTTGGGGGCTCAATCATGCCTTTGAATATCATTGAGAAGCTCTATCCTGAAAAACCTTCATTTAGGCTCTCAAAATGGCCCCGAAAGTTAAAACTGTTAAAAATAGTAAATTGCCAAAATTGCCAGAAAATTGTTTTTATCCAGTTGGAAAAGGTAGGTGGCCACTGATATCCACCTATATCAAGAAAACCACTATGGCTCATTAGTTACTCATGTATCCTATAACTATTGTAAATTATTCACTCTTTGAGTGTGGAGTATGGTTAATGAGAATTCTTCTATTCTTTCTCTCCTTCTTCTTCTTTCTCAAATTCTCTCTGCAAATGTGTGTATTATTGTTTATCTAGATCTATTATGTACAAGTTAAACACATTTACATGGTATCATAGCCGACATACTGCTAATAAATAGCTACACCAAATTATTTTTGCAGGTACTGAAGATTGAAGAACACAAAAAGATGGAATCTATGTGTTGCTCACCAACAATACTTCTCACGCCCCATAACTATTTGGAATGGAAGCCAAAAATTCTGCTTCGGCTCAGATGCAGAGGCTTGTACCAAATAAATATGAAAACATAATAGAGTCTGATTCTGTCGATGAGAAAAATGACTTTATCAATAGACAATATATGGCCATAGTATTTATATTCTTGTCTATTTCTCTAGACATTCTCCACCAAGTATGTGATGTCTCACAAGACTTCACTCCAAATGAATTATGGACCATATTGGAGGTTCTATTTGGGAATAAATAATATTGTGAATAGTGCATGCAGGGGATTGGAAAGATAGAGCCAGAAGAGAAATCGTCAGAAGATCAAGCCTCTTATTTTGAAGAGTCTTCTACACAAGTATTTGCACAAATTTGTATTTCATTAATTGAACATGATGTCTACTCCATTTCATATTTTTTTTTTCTGAATTTCATGTGGAATATATACGGCATGCATCTCAGGGGTCACATGCAGAAACTTTTCCATGTGCAATGCATGCATCTCAGGAGACAAAAAGGGGATTCGTGCACATCATAATCAATTCTGATATATTCTGATAAAAATTTGCAAAAAAAAATGGATATTTGAATTCCTCTTGGGAAAATATCCAATTTAAAAAAACAAATCGTCTGAAACGGAGTCCAGGAAATGAAGTTATGATCATTTTAAAATCAACAAAATTTCATCATTTTTTCGGAAATGGCACAATTTTAAAAGTTTTATCCAAACTTTATTTGGATATTCTTCATTACAAGAAGAGAAAGTGGATATGTGTGGACATCTCAATGGTTAATATACTTCATTAGATCCATGCAAACATCTACATCTTCAACAAAATCTTCAGCGAGAACAACCTTGCACAGTTGCGAGGTCTTCTTGGAGTGAAGGACAAGGTTTCTTAGCAACTGCTTTTTGTTCCTTCTCGTTTTTTATTTTATTTTATGCATCGTAATTTGAAGGGGGGGGGGGAGGGGGGTTTCCCATGAGGTTTTCCCTCTTTCCTTATTTATTTCACTATATCTTTTGTATCTGGGTACCTAACATGGCCTCATTGTCGGGACCCATTCTTTATTTTCACCATAATGATGTTCAGGGGGGGTGTTGGAGTACTTCACACACACCTGAGATTTATTTTTACTAAGGTTTTACCTATGTTTATTAGTCATTATCCAGACTCCTAAAGTTTAGGGAGAATATTCCTCTAGGAGAATATTCTCTTCAATTTTCACTCCAGTTTGATGAGTTGAGTGGAGTCTAGATGCTACATTGGGATTATCACCATGCATCATTGAAATCATCACCATATAATGTGCATTGTCCTTGGTATCATCACCGAACTACCAAATTACTCATGATTACTTGATATCCTCCTCACTTCACTCTATTTCAGTCAGTTAATTGAAGACTGGTAGACTAGCTAACTCATACTAGGTGGTAGTGCACTCCCATAACTGCCCGATAGAGACTAGACTAGGTGGCAGTTTACTCCCATAACTGTTGGTGTGTGTCTAGATCAGACTAGAACACCACTATGGCTCATTAGTTACTCATTTATCCTATATCTATTGTAAATTATTCAGTCTTTGAGTGTGGAATAAGGTTAATGAGAATTCTTCTATTCTTTCTCTTCTTCTTCTTCTTTCTCAAATTCTCTCTGCAAATGTGTGTATTATTGTTTAGCTAGATCTATTATGTGCAGGTTCAACACATTTACAAATTTTTCCTCATCTCCCTCTGGTTCNGGTTAATGAGAATTCTTCTATTCTTTCTCTTCTTCTTCTTCTTTCTCAAATTCTCTCTGCAAATGTGTGTATTATTGTTTAGCTAGATCTATTATGTGCAGGTTCAACACATTTACAAATTTTTCCTCATCTCCCTCTGGTTCTTCAATATCTTGTTCAACAAAACTTACAAGGTCATTCTCTTCCAGAATGAGCATCACTCTATACTTCCATGCTCAAAAGTCATCGACTCCTTCAAGATTTTTGTCCAGATTGGTATTGGTAGTCATCCTGCCTAGAACAAGTAAACAACAAATAAATTTTCAAGATATGGATCTAGTCCTTACCAGAAATTTTTACTAAACCGATATGAATTTTTTTATAGGAACTAAAACAACTACAACCAAGCATCTAGATCCAGGGTTTATGAGAAAACCCTAATTTTTCAAATTTTGGATTTTCAAATTCTGGTCCAGTGAAGTGACGCGTCTTGCTTGGGAGAATTCATAGGTGATATTAGATTCACCAACTTCCTCCAACAAAGGTAAAAATTTCACTCTTAGGGTTTATGAAGAAACCTTAATTCTACAACAGCTACAAAAATGAAAACTGAATCTTGGAGAGGGTGCGTTGAGGCTATCCAAGTCTTTATAAACTATGGGTTGGTCTATTTTAGGCCTTCTCTGAAACCATGATAATATTTTACTTTTGGAGCTAAAATTTATAGTTCTTCTTAGTTGTTACAATCAGTTATCACATTAACTGCATATATAAGATCACTGAAGGAGAGGCAATCATATAAACAAGATAAACGCAAAGATTATCCTGGGAAACCCTCTAGGGGAAGAAAACCCAGTAAACTTCCTCAATATAGATTATTCAACCAAGAACAATGCTTCTCTCCAAGAGATAACTAACAAATCAAAATATCCTCCTCTATCCCTTGAGTAGGGAAGAGTAGTGCACCACTTAACAACTATGTATCCAAGAGATAGACCAAAACGCTCCTTAATGTCACACCTAGATGTAGTAGCTTCTTCCTCCAAGACTTGCACACTTTTCCTCTTAACTGTAGAGCTTATGATTGAGTGTACAAGTGAGGTTCTAGCCTCCTTATAAATAGTAATTCAGCCTCCCTAAATTAGGTCTGGGCCAACCTGTCACTTTTACCTTTTTAATTTACATTTAATTGTCAAGGAACCATAGGACCGACTTTTACAAAGGCACAATAGGGTCGTCTTAATAAATATAATATAATAACATTCTCTATGGTTTGTCTTGGTCAAATAAAATAAGGATATCTTCTGAATCTATTCAATCTGCAACAGTTGAGAGTAGGGGATTGGCATAATCCACCATTTACTGATCCCTGTAGGTGGTTGAAAGTAGGGATTTGAGTAGCCCACCACTTTCTCGAGTGATTTACTTTCTTGCAAGTGTGATATTTATTTTTATTCAAAATTATGCTTTCAATTCTTGCAAGTGTGGATTTTCATAGAGCCTTGCCAGATCTTGAGAATTGTTTATACTCTGACTAAAAAACGTAATCATTGATACTATAACTACAACATATAAAAAGAATGGTTATTCTTGCATATATAGTGCACGACAGTGCGCAAGTTCCATACAAGCCCGGGATTGATAATTAAATGTATTGGATGTTTTAATAAAACAATTAAATACACCGAAATTTGTGGCGTCATTGTCAGGGAACTGTTAATGGTGCAATATTATTTCTAGTGTCAAATTTTTTCGTTTTATTTTTTGTAAGTGTGCTTTTAGAATGATTTTGGAATGTGTATCCTTTCAACTTGTGAATTGTGTTTATTTTTTTAGATTGTAGAATAAAATGAAAGAACTCCCAAAAACACTTGGTGCAGTAAGAGTCAGTCATCATACTAATCTCTTTTTCAAGTTGGAAAGCAGGTTAAAGCACGTTACAGGTATTATCACGGTTGTTGCAACACTGGTTGTGATGTTGCAACACCGACGGTTGACTGTTGTTGTGACAACAATGATTGACCATTGTCACAACTCCGAGTACAATGGACTCATGTCACTATTTTTTGTTGTTTTTACACCAGTTGGGACAATGATGGATGCACCAAAAATATTGATCAAGTGGTACAATGGACATCAGGAGAAGATAACAATGCAACAAGCCATCTCACTCGATGATAACTACTCTTGTTAGTATAAATACCAATCAAATTAAATGTCAAAGGCTTGATTTGTATTCTTGAGGAAGTTGGCAAGAGGAAGAATGCATTGGTGAATGAGAATTTTACTGAAGAAAGTGCAAGGGAAAGTATAATCCTTCTATATTGATGATAAGGTATGATTAATTTCCATTATTTCCATCATAATGTATTTTTCATCCTTGATTGTTTCCACCCACACTTAGTCTCTTCAATATCAGGAATAATGTAAAATGCACACTACTCAATGGTTTGATGATGGTAATATGTTCTTTTTAATAAACTTTCAATTCCATCCTCATACAAAAATCATAATTTCATGAACAATTGTGGAAACTATTTCATGGGTAGTGAGACACTTTGTGGACTCTCTTGAATCCCCATGGTGGTTATGTCAATATCTCCCTATAACAATTTAATATTTGAGGTAATAGGGCACTTCATAGAATTGCACGATAATTATGTTAGGATCCCATTACTCTCATGCCACATGCTAACTAAATGTTTGATTTTTCTCTTATTCTTGATTTAGGTGTTGTTTTTTTCATTTTGCCACATATCTTGTGTAGGTCATATCACACAATCTAGGCACTGGATACTCAAAATTGTTGGTATGTGAATATTTTTTATTGAAAATTATACGCTTATAAAAATTCACACCTATCTGGATCATCATCTAGGAGAAATCTCCTTTTGGTCACACTCTTGTAGCATTTTGGCTAAATGACCGCATTGGAAACATAGTTGGTACAATATTGTTTTGGGAGGTTATTTGGGAATATCTATAAAAATTGTTTCTATCCAAACTAACCTTTTAGTATGGTTTCTATCCCAATTGGAATCATTCAATTTGGATCTAAAACAAAAAAATTATGACCAAAATATTAACTGGACATAGAGTAGGCAACTTAGGAAAAGAGTTGGGACAATCAATTTTTGGATGCCTAAATGGATATATGTTTGAAATTTTTTCATAATATATATTCTATTGTGAATCTAGTTTATAATTCAAGTGGAATCACTTCATTTTGACATCGTATGAGAAATTTATGCCTAAAATACTATCTGTCTGTCTTAAATATGCACCCTTGAAACTATGCTTTCTCAGTTGTTCATTGGCATATTTGACCCATAAATTCTTATTGTTTTCAAAACGTGTTTCTACTAGGGCTACACACATGAGTCTTATTTCATATCCAATTGGAATCACGTTGATCCATCATCAAACAAAAAATTTATATTCAAAATAGTAATTGTTGGTCTAGATAGGAATTCGAAAATAGCTCTATCTTGCAGGTTGTTCTTAAGCAGATTTGGAATAAAGTCTTATGGAATTATTAAAATATGTTTATACTGGAGATATCCCTATGAATTTACTTTCATTTTTCTTTAGAATCACTACGATCAGGCCTTAACTGAAGATTTTATCAACAAAATACCCACTGTGTAGTCTAGTTGGTCAACACTTCTCAATAGGTAAAAAAGTGAATTTTGTTTTACTCGGATTTGTTTTATGAGCACTATTTGACATTTTTTTTGGCGTATTTCCTAGATGAAGAGAGATCGATCACCTCTCTTCCTCCACGATCTCACATTTTATTGCAGGTAAGTGCCAATTTTTTGTAGGTCCTTGGATATTAAGGGAGACGATTCATGCACAAATGATCCTTGAAGACAAAATTTCATACAAAAAGGGGCATACTCTCCAGACAACCTTCATATCAATTTTTTAGTCTATTGATGTTGTTACATTTATGCTACATGTTTCTACATGATGTTGTTACATTACTACTACATGATATTTCTACTCTCGCCTTATTGCTGAATTGTTGCCCCAACTTTTTCATCAAAGTTGTAGATGGATCAAAGAACAAGACAAATGGAGAATTTATTTGAAGACAAAGAGAAGGACAATACCCTAGAATCAAGATCCATCACCTCATTTCCCACATCCTTGTTGTAAAAGAAGCCTTTCATCATACCTAATATTTATTGTGCTCATTCATTAGTACCATGGTATGCATATGCATTTCCTCCTTCCCAGCTTGGAATAATTGCATGATGAAGATCATTCCTTGTTTATGTGGTTTCCCTTAAATATTAAACTTTTCCACTAATATCAAGCCACAGCTTCAACATCATCACTTCCTACTTGTTGCTTCATCCATCCCTAACCCACGCAATAAAGTGACTTGGCTCACTTACAATGTTGAGTCACCATGTTATCCCATTCCCTTCCTTAATAAATTTGAAGGTGAAAACTTGTCTCGGGTGCCATTAGACCTTGGAATGATTGAAAACCATCTTTCTAGTAGGCATTTTGACTATGAAAACCCTCTAGGTGTAATTAGACAAATCTTGTTTGAAAACCATCTTTCCAGTGGACAAGGTTTGCAAATAAGAAATAAAAGTTCATTTTCAAGTTCCACTTGCTCTCTGAATAAATATTCCCAAGTTGCATGATCCATTAGAAGGATATCATACACATGTTTCTCTATGAAAAATGATCTCCAAGCTGAATAAAGATTTCCAAGATTCATTACTACATCAAAAGTCTATTCCATATCTACATTGTGCTACATGTTCCAAGATCCACATTGCTCGTCCTTGCAAAATTTATACATCATTATGGACCATATCATATTAGAATGTTGCTACAGACATTATGGACTTCATAGGTAGGTCCAGGTATGCTTATTTCTCTTTTCTTTAATCATAATTCATTGGATGCTATGGATTTTTATTTGGAAAATAACTTAGGTCTCACTACTACTTCCTCATCTTTTGTCATTTCTCAAGGGTGGGTAATATCTTCATCTTGGGGGGGGGGGCACCATCACCTTTACATCCCATACCATTCCCTCACTATTATTGTTTAACTCCACTATGATATCCATGTATAAGAACAATCATGAGCTGTCCTATTGTTGATCCACAAGAACCAACAATGGAAGGTCTTGTTGTTGCCACACAAGAACTAGTAGTAAGGGGGAAATAAGGCTTTGTTGTTTCCACACAAGAACCAACAGTAAAGGACCTTGTTGCTTCCACACAAGAACCAATAGTAAAGGAAAAAGAAAGTATTTTTGTTGCTCCACAAGAACCAACAACAAAAAATAAGTAGTTGAAAGGGAAGACCAACATTTTCCAATACCATATCTCTCTTGCTTGATCCATGAGAATTTGTAGACACACTACATTAAAATATGGTTTTGAGCAGCATGTCCAAGTAGATGGCTCATCTGCATGCTTTGTATTACATGAGGACATGTTGTGTATTCAGTTTGGGGGAGATAGGGGTTTCTTTGCATTCCATGGGATCTCACAATGGAAAAATGAGATAAGGTCGAGGACAAGCAAAACATGTTCATGGTAATTTCTAAATATTCATTCATTCACAATTTTTTCAATGCATAAATTGAATTGATGATATCTTGTAAAATGTGAACTAGGTTTTCATGAAATTTGGAGGAGAGAAGCACTATAGCCAGATGAAAAAAATCAGTAAATTTCTCACCGACCTAGTTCATAATTTTTCATATATTAAACATCATCAGCTTCAGCCATTTTTCATATATCTTGATATCTATGCATCAGATAGATTTGATTTTCGGTGTGGAGAAGCGTTGGAATATTAAAAATCTTCCTGCAAAATTTTGTCGAAACCCAGTTTGTATTTTGTGAGAAAATGGTTTTAAAAGTTTTCTTCTAATCCTACAACACTTGTTGCAACTCATCATTTTTCCGCAACTCGTTTTCTACAACTCATCATTTTTCTACAACTCATTTATTGCAACTCATAATTTGTTGCAACTCACTATTTGTTGAAACTCCTCATTTGTTGCAACTCACCATTTGTTGAAACTCCTCATTTGCTACAACTCACCATTTGTTGAAACTCATCATTTGCTGCAACTCACCATTTGTTGAAACTCATCATTTGTTGCAACTCATCCCTTGTTGTAACTCATCGCTTGCTGAAACTTGTTGAAATGCGTTGAAACTCATTGCTTGTTGAAACTCATCGCTTGTTGAAACTTGCTGAAACTCATTGAAACTCATTGCTTGTTGTAACTCATCATTTGATTGCCACAACTCCACCAGAACTGTTTAAAATCACTTGAAGGCTACTTTTGAAGCAATCATTTGAAAAATTTTCAGAGTGTTATTGGGACAGAAGTGTTATATTCTATCAAGAATCATCAATAAGGAAAGCATAATGATTTTGGTTGCTATGCATTGAAAAATGGAAGCAACATTCAGCTTGGTATTGGGTTGCATGAGGACATGCAACATCCTCAGTTTGGGGGGTGGATTGTTGTGCATTTATTAGTTGGAACAACATTGTTTTCTCGGCCTTCCATTTGATAGAAAAAATTGCAGTTTGGGGGACAGGAAAAAGCATCAGTTAGAGAGGAATAGGTCGCCCTACAAGAAGCTACAATAGAAAAAGTTGCTATAGAATCCATTCCTATATAAACAAATATGTCTTTATCCTTGAGTTTCGGTATGTATAACAACAATTTTCATATTTCGGTGAACAACAACAATTTTCAACATTAATGACACAAGAAATCCCTATTACCATTACACAAGAACCAAGAATAGGAAGTCTTATTACTGTTACACAAGAACCAGTAGCAGGTCACAAAATATCACCATGTCATGAGTTATGATTTACTGTTGTTACTCATGTTATAACATTGTTGTTTTTACAGCTTGGTTGACACAAGGTATTGGGTTGCATGAGGACATGCAACATATTCAGTTTGGGGGAGATGTTGGGTCATGGAATTGCCATCCTTTTTACATCATCTTTCCCTACTTTTAATCTCTTCCTACTTACCCATAACCTTGTATTAATGCTTATTAATCAATTTTAATGTTTATATGCGAGATTTAGAACCAATGTGATTTATGTTGCATTTCCTTAGTATTTCATATTAATTATGGTTAAATATTAGACAAATAACATATCTTGCATTTATCTTTGAGTTAATATGCAAAGACAATGTTCTAGACAGGTTATTGTATAGAATGTGATATCACAACATGATGTATTTTGGTTCTCACTGTTGCAATTGTCGTTGTTGCAACTTCGTCTGTGTTGCAACTCGTCCAAGGAACCTTAAGTCGTTGGAACCCTGAGACATGTTGTTACATATTTTTTATTTATGGATTTATGCAACAATAATATTAGTCCAAGAAAATCAAAGATACAAAGATATTTTTTGCAATTGCAAGACAAAATATTAGTTTGAAATTATTGGGCAAAAGATCTTGGAGTTATTTATTATTTATTAATTGTTAGCAAAGATCTTGGAGTTATTTATTTGCTAATTATTAGCAAAAGATCTTGGAGTTATTTATTATTTGTTAATTATTAGCAAAGATCTTGGAGTTATTTATTGTTTTCTAATTATTAGCAAAGATCTTGGAAGTTATTTATTAATTGTTAATTGTTAGTAAGGATCATGGAAACTATTTATTATTTAGGAAATTGTTGTAACCACTATGGATTTATTAAATCCATAAGTGGGTTTATTTAGATATTCGTTATTTCTAGTTTCCATTAAAATTATGTATAAAAGAGAGCACTCTCTTCATTATTCGGGGAGGACTCTTAGAGCAATGTTTGAATGACAATGGAATAATTCAACGAGTTTTTTTTTAATTGTAGTTTTATCGTTTAGTAGTGTGTGATTTAATTAATTAATTAGATTTATTTCCTATTTGTAATAGATTGATTTATTTTGATTAGTTAAATTAATTTAATTGATTTGTGTTGTAATTGTTGATATAGAATAATATCAACACTATATTCTATGGAGGAAGGGCTCACTCCAATAGAATAGAGTGTTGTGTAGTTTAGATGGTTTATTTGATTTCTTGTTGTGTAATTTCACGTAGGATTTAATTTATTTAATTTTGTAACTAGTTTCCTGATTCAATTTGTTCATGTAATTAGATTATTCATGTGAGGTTGTGTCAATTTATGCAATCAAGTGTTCATGTCAGATTTCATTTGTTTCTAATAAATTCATTTTAGATTGGATTGCATTATTTTATGTCGTGGAATAATTGTGCTTAATGCAATGACTATATTTGTTGGTTTGGGTAATTACATGGATCATCTTGGCAAGGATTAGGCTCTGATTTCAAGGACTTAGTTAATTTCTTTTCCAACAAATAGTTAATCAATTTCCTTTCATCATGTGTGATTTATTTTCAGCAAGTGTGATGTGAATTTCTATTCTGCAATAAGTTTTACTGCACATAGGTGGGATTTCTTTGGGAGACAGTTGAGTCATAATTCTGATACCTATGTAGCTTGTGTATTTATTTTCAAGCAAGAGTGATTTAGATTAGTTCTCCTTGTGTGATGCGTGCTTCTATCCAATCCTCACAGGTGGTTGAGAGCAGGGGACTGGCATAATCCACCATTTACTGATCCTCGCAAGTGGTTGAGAGCAGGGAGTTGAGAAACCCACCACTTTCTCGAGTGATTTACTTTATTGCAAGTGTGATATTTATTTTTCTGAAAAATTGTGCTTTCAATTATTGCAAGTGTGGATTTTGTAGAGTCATGTTAGAGCTTGAGAATTGTCTATACTCTAACTAAAAAAAGTAATTATCGATGCTATAACTACAACACATAGAAAGAATGATTATTCCTCAATATATAGTGTATGACAGTTCACAAGTTCCATATGAACCCCAAATTGATAATTAAATGTATTGGATGTTTTAATAAGACAATTAAATACACCAACAATATTGTGTATGTATATATGTTTCAGGCCAGAGTGCTTGTGTGACATGAGATTGGTGAGGCAAGTTCTGTATTTTGCAACCACACTATCATATTAATAAAAATACATCATTATTTCAAACCTCGAGATGAAAAGAGTATGGGGGATAAGACTCCACGAGAGGGAAAGGGGGATAACAGACTTATGAGAGGGGCTTAAGATGGGGGATAAGCTAAGGAATATAACAAATATTCCTTAAAAAGGTCAAAGCCTAAAAAAATTGATGTCATGTTTGTTTTATCCTAAGTACATGGGGGTGGGGCGAGTTCCCAAGAGAGAGGAAGTGGTTACTATTGTGTCATTTGTCATGTTTTTTGCATTCATACTTAAGCTTCAATTTTAGTGTGTTTTGGGGATCCTTGTCTTTCATTTGAACTGTTGCTAGTCTAGGGAGTGAACTATGGAAAAAGAGTGGAGCTAAAAACTATTGTGGTTGGTACCCTGTAAAGCATTGGTGGTTGGGGTGTGAAGAAGTGGGTTGTTAGGCCTGTGGAGCATTTCTTCTTGAGTGGGAGAATTGTTGGGATAGGTTTCCTTGTGCATTGACATAATGGGTGCCTTTAAACACATTGAGATAAGTCATGTGTTCTAGGTACCATAGAGCTATGAGACTTCTTGAACAGCCTGTGGCTGACGCCCTAGAAGGGAAGTGGTATAGTTGAAGGATTGTGAAGGAGTGAATGGGTACACTTCCTTGGGTGGGATAGGCTAAGGGGAATGAGAGGTTGTGAGATAGGACTGCTACTAGAGTCGGTGCCATTGGACTTGCCTTGAGTTGTTGGTTCTTAGACCTTCATTGGGACTAGTGAGAGTGTCTTTTCCTTGGTGGAGTCATATCGCTAGCTCGGGGGTGACTTGTTGTTGAAAGCACTGAACAATAGTGTTTATGGATGGGAGGAATATCAGAGGTATGTAGCTAGTTGGTTCTTGCATTTAAAGATAAGTGATATTTACGATCTTCATTTATGTTTATAATGTGTATATGAAATGGCTAATTTTCATTGTGTTTATTTAATTGTCTGCTCACTGCATTGATGAATGATTAACATGCTTGGTTATTCTTGTACATGAATTCATCATGGTTTTTTTTGTTTGGTGGGTTGCATAATTGTAACTTATGTAGGGAAGATAGTACAACAATGTTTACAGAACCTTATGGGCTTGATTGAGTAATTTATCAGAAAAAAATTAGGGGTAGTTTGCCTAATTTGATAAGATAGGGATGTTATATTGTTGCATTAGAGTAGTTAAGAGAGGTAATGGGAATCGAGCTAAGGGGCCATGTACTTTACATTTAAAACCCTAATGGGGAGATTGTCTTGTTGCGTGACCTTTGTTCTGACGTGTCTCTGAAATTTAGGCCTCCCAAGTCTGAAATTTTGGTTCATAATAATTTGATGTTTCTTCTCTACAATGCCACAAGTCTTACCAAAATTTGATGTGTTAAGTGAAAGTTATGGTAACTTTACTAAAAATTGTTGATGTTTAGCCCTTTCTAGATACCTATATAGAATTCCATGTGTCCATTATTTCAAATATGTTTTTGAAATTTTTACCTGGAATGCTATAGTTTATCTTCTTTCCAAAGAAAAAAGTGGCACTCAATTTGGGATTTTCAAACTTTAGATATGGCAATTCTACCAACAACACATGTTTGAGACTAGTCAAATAACCCTAATTTCAATAGGCTGTATTTCAGAAAGAAAAACAAACCAAAACTTGAATTTTTTTTCACAAATACATCTCTATGTTTCCTCAAGATTATGAAAATCACATAGTCTAAAACCTTTTCGAAAAAGATTTATATCAAAAATTCCAAGATGACTCATTTGAAACCGATTTCAAGACTAGTAACAAACCCTAACTTCCAGAGACTATATATCAAAATTGATAATGAACTAGTACCTGAATTTTTTACATAAAGTACTTCTATATGCTTCCTCGAGATCATGAAAATTTCATAGTCTGAAACCTTGCATAAAAAAATTTAAAGCGAAAATTTCAAGATGAATCGTTTGAAACTGATTTCAGGACTAATCACAAACTCTGACTTCCATAGGATGTAACTCAACAAGTATAATGAACCAATAACTAAAATGTTTACTAGACATATTTTGATATGTCTCCTCAATAACCTCAAAATTTAGCTATTTGAATCATCACATAAAAAAAGGTATAGTGAAAATTCCAAGGTGTCTTGCTTGAAGTAGAAAAACCCTAGGATTGATGTTATGATACCAAATGTTATGTACCAAACTCCAAAAAATATCCAATTAATAATTCACTCTGAGGGGTGATCCGAAAAGATATTTAAATGACTGTGGTTGAGTTATTTTTGCATGCGTTTATTAACCATTTAAGAAGCTAATGAAAGAGGATGAAGATGAGAGAATATATCACAACCATAATAAAAAATATAGATCTGAACTGAAGCAATAAGAACAACAAACCATAACAAGAGAAGTGATAATGGAGTTCGGCACAAAATTGCCTGCATCTCCGGGCCTTTGTCTCAGTGGGGGAGGCTTCTTTATTTCTGTTCAAAAATAAATAAGTACATCGCAAAAGTGACATAAGGCTACAAGACTGATCTGGTCATATTCTTCCAGATCTCTAGAACCCAACAAAAGAAACGGCATGCAAAATGGATAATCAGAGCTCCCAGAAATGGCCTGCAAATGTCTGCTCCTCAACAGTTTCCCTGCATAAAAATGGCTTTGGCTTGGCTTCCCTTCGGCATAACTCTGCTCTGACTGTCCTCATGGCCTCAAATAGGCCTAGTTTTTATAGATCTGAAGTTGGTTATCATTCCCCAACTTCCTCCCAAAATTTGGGCTCAAAAAGAGCCCAATATCTCCTAATAATGGCCAAAATCCATTATTACAGGCTTAAAAACAATAAAAATCCAAAAATATAACATAAAAACCCACTTTATGTTTAATATAGGGATTTATCCCCCTTGACTGGCGCACGCCCCCTTAGTTCGGTCATATGGAAACTAAATATGGCCAAGCGTCAGCCCGAAGGGTTGTGCGCTGGCCCCTTTACCGAAATCCATGGTCACATGCACATCTATCTATAGGACCACGCCCTTAGGGTGCACCTACCCCAAGGTTCCATTTCCAAAATAAAGGCAGAATGGTGCTATATTCGCGTGTTGGTGGTTATAAAAAGATGCCCACGCCCACGCCCCTTTACCTGTGGTCATATCATAATGTGCAACCGTGGGTTGGGGCTTAGCCCCAACCCCTTTCTGCCCTCCATATAATATATATCAAACTTTATATATTAATAAAATGGGCTAATAAAACAATGAGCATGTCAGGTGCATTGGTGTTTGATCGTTTCCCAAGTCATTGACTTGGCCATTGGTCGTGGGTTCAAAACCCATGAACCTCCAAGATTTTTTAAAAATGCCACTTCGACTTATGACTGGGTGCCACGTGGCTGCCCATGCCTGGGCCACGTGGCACCACCACATTTGACAATTCGCGTGCCACATGTCGATACTATATTGGTCTAAGTATGCAACATCTACCCAGTCACATGTCTCCACTTGTCATCATCTACCTCTGCCACATTAGCATCTTGAAATAGCTTTGGTGACGTCAGCATTGACTTTTTACCAGTTGACATGTTGACATTTTAGTTGTTTGGGAAAGCAGTCAGAGTGTGCTAACTTTCACATAAAACATCGGTTTGAGAAAGTAAATATATGGTTGGAATCAGCGTGGCAAGCCAGTCGCAATGGAATTGGTTTCGACCGATTCTGAGAACTTTCATTTTTGAGCCTTTTTTAGCCCTGTCAAGCTCCTGGATTCGATTCTAGATCACAGCTCCCCACTAAAGGACCTTTTGGTCCCCAAAAGGTTAATGACCAGTCGACAAGATCGGGATAGGCTACCCAGCTTGTCCTCTGTCTCTGAACTCTCTCCTATGCACCTGTCTCATCAAGATCAACTGTAACACAATCATGACAACTGATAGCATATTGTTAACCATTTGAACCCTGTTACATCTTACTGAAGCCACTATCATCCATGTAGAAAAAATTTCTAATGATAGAATAAAAAAGAAGACTGCAAATGAGCTGATATACTTGTAATATTTGTACGACATGAGCTTATCTTGAAGCAACCTATGATTGATTTTTCATTCAACAATCATTTTCTGTTCTTGCTTAATATTGATTACTTCATTTGAAACAATTATTGGTCTGTTGCTTGCTTGAATTGCCTTCTTTAATTTTTCCATTGTTTGAAGTGTTTTATTTTCCTTAACATGATGAGCATGAACCACATAATCTTGACCTGCTTGGGTTAATTGATATTGATTCTTTGTCCTGTAGAAGATTGTCTTTCGATCGTATAAATATGGACTACCTAAGACCATTCCACATTCTCTTAATGGCACTACATCACATGCTACCTTGTCCACATACTTAGATGAAATTGCAAATTTGATTGTTCACTGCTTTGTTATGTGCATTTGATGATGATTGCTTATCCATTTAAGTGTGTAAGGCTTATTATGTACTTGTGTTTTTAACCCGAATTGCTTAAACAATTCTTCTAAGATTAGATTAGCTTGAAATCCACCGTCGATCAATGTGTCTATCTTAGTGTGTCGCATGATGGTCCTTATATGAAACAAGTTACTTCTACAATCAATGCCTTCACCAAGTTTACCTCTCATACCAACCAATGAGATCTTAGATTCATCACCTGAATCTGATCCCAAGTCTGTGGGTCTCGTTGTCGTTGCCACTATTTGCCTTCCCTTCTTTTCCTTGAACCACTTTGGCCTCTTCTCGGGATGCAACTGCCAACATCTGTCCTCATCATGCCCCTCTTTCTTGCAATGCTTGCAAGAGGGCTTCTCGTCCTTTCTTGCCACTGCATTTGCCTTTTTTCCCTTCTTTTCCTTGAACCACTTTGGCCTCTTCTCTGGATGCAACTGCAAACATCTATCCTCATCATGCCCCTCTTTCTTGCAATGATTGCAAGAGGGCTTCTCGTCCTTTCTTTCCACTGCATTTTCCTTTTTTCCATGCCACTTCCACATGTCCTCTTTTCTTGAAGACGATTCCCCTAATACACCTACTTTCCCTGCTTCAATATACGTCGCTTGAATAGAAACCTCATCAAGGTTAGTGGGTCCAAACATGAATACCATATTTCTAATATGTGCAGGTAAACCTCCTATATACTTCATAAGGGTTTCCTGTGTATGTAAAGGGATATCTAACATCAATTCCATTTTACGAAAGCTATATGTATACTCTTGCACTGTTTGTCCCTTTCTTAGTTTTAAATATTGCCATTCAATTAGTGATTTTTCTTTATAACCCAAAGGATAGAATTGTTTTCTAAGTGCAGCAATGAAGCTTTTCCATGATGTAAATACATTACCCACTTGTTGCATTTTGTTTTTCAACTTGCTTTGCCACCAGATGAGAGTTGTCCCTGCAAGTCTCAAAGATTCCAACTTGATTTGTGTGGCCTCATCCTTGATCTTTTGCACATTGCAGTAAACCTCCATCCGCCTAACCCAATTGTCAAGTCTCTCTGCATTAACTTCACCATGATATATGGGTAGCTCAAATTTAACATCAAGTTTTAACAATGGCATTTCATTCTTATGCTTATGAACATGTTTCTTTGCATTAGATTTAGAACTTGAACTTGAAGAAGAAGGAGAAGAAGGAGGTGATGATGGAGGTGAAGGAGGAATCTGAGGAGGATCCTCTTCCTCTTCACTTTTTCCCTTTGAATATTTCCCAAGAGATGGTCTCTTTCGTTCCAAGTAATCCTCATACAAAACTTTCACCATCTCCGACATAGCAAGGAAAGTTTTTTGAAACTCTTTCTCATCAAAAGAAAGTCCCTCTTCCGATGCCATCTTCTCACTGTGAGAAGCTCTCTTTCTCAATCCAATTAATGGATTCTCTTTAACAAGCTCTCCTTCACCACACTGTAGCTTTTCCCTGGTTAAAGTGCAAATCTCAAATCCAAACGTCAACTCGCTCTGATACCACTTGATTCGAAAAGATCTTTTAATGACTGTGGTTGAGTTATTTTTGCATGCATTTATTAACCATTTAAGAATCTAATGAAAGAGGATGAAGATGAGAGAATATATCATAGCCATAATAAAAAATACAGATCTGAACTGAAGCAATAAGAAAAACAAACCATAACAAGAGAAGTGATAACGAAGTTCAGCACAAAATTGCCTACGTCTCTGGGCCTTTGTCTCAGTGGGGGAGGCTTCTTTATTTCTGCTCAAAGCTCAATAAGTACATCGTAGAAGTGTCATAAGGCTACAAGACTGATTTGTTCATGTTATTTTGTATCTCTAGAACCCAGTAGAAGAAACGCCACGCAAAACGGATGACCAGAGCTCCCAGAAATGGCCTGCAAGCGTCTGCTCCTCAACAACTTCCCTGCATAAAAATGACTTTGGCTTGGCTTCCCTTCAGCATAAATATTCTCTGACTGTCCTCATGGCCTCAAACAGACCTGGTTTTTATAGATCTGAAGTTGGTTATCATTTCCCAACTTCCTCCCAAAATCTGGGCTCAAAAAGAGTCCAATATCTCCTAATAATGGCCAAAATCCATTATTACAGGCTTAAAAACAATAAAAATCCAAAAATATAACATAAAATCCCACTTTATGTTTAATATAGGGCTTTATCCCCCTTGACTAGCACGCGCCCCCTTAGTTCGGTCATATGGAAACTAAATATGGCCAAGCGCCAACCCGAAGGCCTATGCGCTGGCCCCTTTACCGAAATCCATGGTCACATGCGCATCTATCTATAGGACCATGCCCTTAGGGTGCGCCTACCCCAAGGTTCCAGCTCCCAAATAAAGGCGGAATGGTGCTATATTTGCGTGCTGGTGGTTATGATAATATGCCCACGCCCGCACCCCTTTACCTGTGGTCATATCATAACTTGCAACTGTGGGTTGTGGCTTAGCCCCAGCCCCTTTCCACCCTCCATAGAATATATATCAAACTTTATATATTAATAAAATGGGCTAATAAAATAAGGAGCACGTGGGTTCAAACCCATGAAGCATTGACTTGGCCATTGGTCGTGGGTTCAAAACCCATGAACTTCCAAGATTTTTGAAAACTGCCACTTCGACTGATGATTGGGTGCCACGTGGTTGCCCATGCCTGGGCCACATGGCACCACCACATTTGACAATTCACATGCCACGTGTCGGTACTGTATTGGTCCAAGTCTGCAACATCTACCGAGTCACAGGTCGCTACTTGTCATCACCTGCCTCTGCCACATCAGCATCTTGAAATAGCTTTGGTGACATCATGTTGATGTCATCATTGACTTTTTGCCAGTTGACATGTTGACTTTTTAGTTGTTTGGGAAAGCGGTCAAAGTGTGATAACTTTCACATACAACGTCCATTTAAGAAAGTAAATATATGGTCAAAATCAGTGCGACGAGTTTGTCGCAATGGAATTGGTTTCATCTGATTATGAGAACTTTCATTTTTGAGACTTTTTGAGCCCTGTCAAGCTCCTGGATCTGATTCTACATCAAGGGGAAACCTCCTTTTACAATATATGTAATGCACAAGACAAGTTGAGATCATGCTAAACTAGGTCTCCTTGGTATATATATAGGAGAAAAAGGGTTCAATTACAATTAAAACGTCTAGCCAATAATACTAATATAACAATAGAAATAAAACAACTATGGCTTTACATGGGGATTTATGCTTATCACGGGGCTTTGTCTAGGGGTTTAACATTATGGGTTTATTTTCCTTTGGTTGTGAGGATTAGCAGGTTTTCCTTTGTCTAGTTGGAGAAGGTGGTTGTTGGTTCAGTTTGCCTGGAGGTCTCACGAGCAACCTGTCCCTCGAGGCATTGGCAAGTTTTTTCCTCATGGTGGGGCCCATGTCATGGTTTGAATATCTTGTTAGGTTGTTGAGGGTGTGTTGTTGTGTGCTCTCTTACTTTATTTCTCGAAGAACGTGGGTAACATAGAGGGCCCTAGGCCTTGCTCGAGGAAACATGGTGGGCATTGGCGTAAAGAAGCCTTAGACCCAGCTACAACCAGAGTTGAAAGTGTTTCCCTATGGGCTGAGAAGACTTACCATGCGTGTTGATATGCTATGGTGAAAGAGGAAATGAGAGGTTTGTAAGAGGCAATCTAAAAGGAGAGGAAACTAACAGAGAATGAGAAAATTGAAAGGGATCTTGAGGGCTAGTTCTTTGACTCTGGTTTTTCTAGGAGTAGAAACACCAAGGTCTTCAAAGAAGCTGAGAATTTTTGGCTCACAAAGACCCTCATTGCTTAGTTATTAGAGAAACAAGGAGCCAAATATGAAGAGTTTCTAAATAGGTTCATGCTTTTTGAAACCAAGTTTGAAGTGGTCTATAGGATGGTCTTTGGCATTCAAATTTAAGTTGATGGTAAGCATAGTGAAGGCAAGGTTGAAGCTAAGAGTTACTCTGGCACTTCTATCAACCTGGTTATATTGGAATAAGATGAGGAACCATTGTGCAACAAGGTTGCCCAAGATCCATAGAGTTCCAACAAACTCCTCATGCCTCAACTGATAAGTTCCTTAGTATGGTTTAATGTTTTAGGAGTGGCTTCATTTTGTCTTGCCCTATAGTTGTGTATTCTGGTGATGCTTTGTTGTTGTTTTTTCTAAATTCTGGTTATGTTTCCAAGTTTTTGTAGGTCCTCAACTTCTCGCAGATGTATAGTTCTAAAGAGATGCAAATTTTGATGTCTTTGTGGCCCAATTTCTTGTTTTTGGCAAGCCATATAAAGTAATTATTGTAATGTTTTTCTATATAATACTAATGTGAATAGAACTTGCTTTAAAAAGATATGAGGTAGATATGAGGTTATAGATTATCTTAGTATAGGGGTTAAAGGTTATAAGTCATAGGTTAGGATTTGTAATAGGGACTGTATTATTGCATGGTTATAAGTTATACTAATAAGAGGGTGCTAGAGTAATATTAAAGATGTTATGATTATATTAGTATGAAGTTAAAAATTATATTAATGTATTTAATATGAGGGTGCTAGAATAATATTAATGATTTTATGATTATATTAAAAATTATGATTATATTAGTATGAAGTTAAAAATTATACTAATGTATTTAAAGTTAAGGATTAAAAAATAAAGATTATGACTTATATGAGTATAAGACTTAAGACTTCTACTAGTATGATATTTATGGTAATAAGTTATATTAGTATAGAATTTTTATTATAAGTTATGTCTCTATAAGGTTTTGAGTTATATTAATATAAAGATTTATTTTTGAATAATTATAAACTAATTATCTATAAATATAGATACTTATCAAATTTAAATATAAATTCATATTATTATATTTAATTATAATAAAATTAGCCTAGATCAATCTAAACCGTGGATTTATTAAGTGTTGACAGTTGAATGTATTTTTAGAACTTGGAAGGGCTCATTTGTCTTAATATCTAAGCCTTGCACACGAGCACTTCAATGATTTACCCATTCTACTTACACCTAATTAGAAATCTCAATCACGATATTGCATGTTACTCGCATACAACCAGTACAAGAAAAATGCAAAGATGATCTCACTCGCAAATTCGACTCAAGACGATAAGAGTTCTTGTGCGGCTTCTGGTCAATGGCAAGTTGATTTCTTAGTCGTTTAAGGAAGACATGTTAATTATTCTAACCTTTCAATATTTTTTTATTTTTTTTAATTGAAAAGATTGTATTATCTCAAAAAACTGAAATTTTTGCATTGACTAAGGAACCTAGCAGTTGGCATGTCAAAAAGAGAAAACCAGAACCGATTCCAAGCTCCTTTAATGATAACCAAAATTGTCCCTATCATTGTAGCTAGAATATCTAGTTTGCTGTAGTTTATACATAAGTGGATTGAAAGCCTTTTAAAACTAATCCTAAGAAACTTGAAAGAACAAAACTGAAACATGGACAAAGGGAAGATCATATGCTAGAAGTACAACTACCTTCATCTTCGGTAGGGGGATGATTCCAAGTTGGAGCGAGGATGAAAGGCTAACGACAAACTGGGAAGTGGATGGAAGGAGGCTCACCTGACAGTGAATAAAAAAAAACGTCCAACCGGTGGTTTATGTTTTCTCGACGAAAAAATTGATTTGCTACATATCTACAAATGTCCAGTAGCAAATTGAGGTGCTCCTCCGAGAAACTATGCATAGTGGAATTAGAGAATTCCTCTAATTCTCTATTGGCTTCTTGAAAGAGGATCAACATGGCTTCTTTCTCAATGACAGGATAACCCCAGTGGCCTTTCGGTGGGTCATGCGAAGAAGCTTGGCCCATTGGACCTGTGTTCATTGTAAACTGAGAAAGATGTTGAATTGGGCTAGGACGTAGCATGGATGATCCCGCTATGTCCTCAGGAGGTGGGGTGGGTGAGTCCTATGTGACAACACAACTCCAATTATCTTCTTCGTTGCTAGTATCCATGCCTAACACTTCTGCAGTGGGGTTGACTTGAGGAGAAGACCAACCTGGAATATTTGTAGGGAAAATGACATTTTTGTGGCAATTGGAAAGATATCTGAAATAGTTCAGACCTTTGTAAGAATGGCCACACTCGCAAGGCATGATGCTAAGGATGAGAGAAACGAATGGAGGAGGGGAAAAATCAACCAAGATCTGGGCACAAATTAACCTCTCCAGAAGAGAAGCCAAGCACACAAACAGAGCAGAAAGAAGAATCATGTCAAGAGTAGTTGAGCGATGCATAGAAATATTCCCATTCCAGCACATTAATGGAGCCATGAAATCAGGGGCTACATTGTCCTCTGTAGTACCACTCCCAATTAAACCCAACGCCATCCTAAACCAGAGCATCAAATTTCTCATGGAATGAAATCTCCCAGCATATATCCCTGCATTAATGCGTGACCTCAAGAAATGAAGCATGGAGGAGAGGCGACAGGAAGGGGTTGTATTTAATAGCGTGGATGGGAGTGTGTCAACCCATATGGGGAGTTGCAATCTGAGTTGTCTAGGTCTAGGAAATTTTTAAACATGGGAGGAGTTGGATTAGAATTGGCATCATAGACGATATCATCACCCCATAAAACAACCCCTTCAAGCCATGGATGATTTTGGTAGAAAGATAAATGATTATTTGGGAGTCCCCCTCAATGATAAGTTGCTTCAGTCCTAGATGAGAAGAAAGTTGAATTCCACAAAGTAAGTCCCATAGCTCTACTAAATTGTTAGTACCAAAGCCCATATTTCCTACCATTATATGGTTGATTCACCCCTCACTATTTATGATCACCACCCCAAATTTGATTGGGCCCGAATTTCCCTTAGAGGGTCGATGGAAATTCAATTTATAGAATCATGGAGGGGGACATTGCTAGGTGTTTATAATTTGAGTGACTATGGTGTGGGGATTGGATCCAATGAGAGATAGGGAAGGGTCAATGTTCATATGCCATTGGGAGAGAATAATGCTCTCATTGGGATTGCAGGTGAGGTATTCTTCGGACCACTGTTGTGATCTCACAGTTTCTTGAGTATTGTCAAAGATCTTTGACCATACAAAATTCGTTGAGGAGGGCTTGGAGTGAAATACTCCTCTGTTCTTTTATTTCCATATTTTCCAGACAAACAATCTCGGAAGCAACTGCCAAATTCTGTTGATAATTGGATTGTTATAGGCGTTCATTCTCCACCTTTCTATAGAGTGAATGATGTTGTCTCCTAATCGGTATGTTTTCCTCATGACATGAGCCACCTTGTCCCAAATTTATGCATTGGAAGGACACTGATTCAGGAGGTGTTCCATAGATTCCTCATGCTGTATACAAAGACGACACACTGAGTACCCAATAAATCTTTTTTTCCTTAAATTATCCCAGCTAGGATTCTGTTTTGTACTAGAAGCCAAAGAAAAGTGGAAACCTTTGGCCGCAGGTGCGATTTCCAAATGGTATGCGATATGAGATTCTTGGGTAGTAAATGAAATTGTGATTTGAGATAGTAGGCTTCTTTGATAGTAAAAGTACCAGTTGTAGAGTGCCCCCAACATAAAATGTCTTGGCCCTCTCATCTACGAATCTTCATCAAGGAAGAAATTTCCTACCAAGAGTCTAAGTTGAAGTCAACTGGAAGATTAAGATCCCTGTGCGAGGTTTTTCAATCCCTCCAGTGAGAATCCGGGGGTGTTTCTTTCCATAAGTTGACTACCTTTATCGTATTTCCATTTGGATTTTGGGCTTGGATTTGATGCGGTATTTCCAAGGATTGTAGTGGAGGGAGTTTCTACCAAGAGTCTGACCAGAAGAAGGCATCTTGTACGTCTTTTAACTCCCAGAAGGCATGCTCCTGAATGAGGGGTTGATTGTGCCAAGCTATGTTCCAGATATTGGAGCCTGGAATCTGATTTCTCATTCTGATTAGATGAGTTTCATCAATATGTGGAGCATATTTTTTTTTCCACAACCTTGCCCATAATTCTTTTGGGTGCTTCAACCACCTCCACCAGATTTTTGCACCCATTATTTCATTGAGCAAACATGGATCACGGAGCCCGAGACCTCCATTGAGCTTTGGTTTGCATAGTTTGTCCCAGCTGACCAGGCCCATTTGTTGTCAGACTTCAGATCCTACCAAAGGAAATTCCTTTGAATATTTCTAATGGTATTGGGCACAAATTTAGGAGTGGCTAAGGCCAAGAAGAGATAGGTGGGTATAGCTTGAAGGACATATTTGAAAAGCACCAGAGAACCAACTAGGTTAAGGGTGTGGAAGGTCCAAGAGTTCAGTCTTCTGGCCAGAGAATCAATAAGGTTGACCCAGGAAATGTTTCTATCTGTTGAATCATAGAGCATGATACCAAGGTAGTTGGATGGAAGGGAGCTATGGGGTATGCCTAATAGGTGGGAGATGTCGTTTTGAATGACTAAAGGGATATTAAAGAAGAATACCTGGGATTTATCTAGATTGACAGCGGTACCTGAAGCTTCATTGAAATCATAAAGAATGTGATTTAATTTATGCGATTCACATGTCGTGGGTGTTCTGCAAGATACCAGATATATAAAATATGCAGTACAGAAACGAAATGCTAGAAATAACAGAATAACAGTAAAATATCCAGCATAATCTTCACAATACACAGAAATGATATACGAAATAGCAACAGTAATAACACTTGAACAGAAATAGCACTTGATTCAGATAGCAATGTTCATAGGCCTCTTCGAGGGGGCAACCTCCAATCGAGCAGCGCTCTGTTACAATAATATCCAAGCTAGGGTTCTCATACCCTCGACTCCTATTTATACTAAAAAGAAGCATCTAGAGGAAGATCCTTCTAGAAGCGGAAGCTTCTATTAGGTCTTCTTACATCCGCCTTATTCTATTTTATTGAAAGGTCGTATTAATATTGAACTTTATTACATCCGAATACATTGATCTACCTATGTGCGGGTTAGGACCTTAACATGTCCGCCCCCTTAAAAACAGCCTTGTCCTCAAGGCTGGAGATGTGGAAACTGCTGCAGAATGGTAGCTGGTTCCCAAGTGGCATCTGC
>ML791230.1:235904-258126 GCA_009831015.1 Picea engelmannii
CATCCTTTTTACATCATCTTTCCCTACTTTTAATCTCTTCCTACTTACCCATAACCTTGTATTAATGCTTATTAATCAATTTTAATGTTTATATGCGAGATTTAGAACCAATGTGATTTATGTTGCATTTCCTTAGTATTTCATATTAATTATGGTTAAATATTAGACAAATAACATATCTTGCATTTATCTTTGAGTTAATATGCAAAGACAATGTTCTAGACAGGTTATTGTATAGAATGTGATATCACAACATGATGTATTTTGGTTCTCACTGTTGCAATTGTCGTTGTTGCAACTTCGTCTGTGTTGCAACTCGTCCAAGGAACCTTAAGTCGTTGGAACCCTGAGACATGTTGTTACATATTTTTTATTTATGGATTTATGCAACAATAATATTAGTCCAAGAAAATCAAAGATACAAAGATATTTTTTGCAATTGCAAGACAAAATATTAGTTTGAAATTATTGGGCAAAAGATCTTGGAGTTATTTATTATTTATTAATTGTTAGCAAAGATCTTGGAGTTATTTATTTGCTAATTATTAGCAAAAGATCTTGGAGTTATTTATTATTTGTTAATTATTAGCAAAGATCTTGGAGTTATTTATTGTTTTCTAATTATTAGCAAAGATCTTGGAAGTTATTTATTAATTGTTAATTGTTAGTAAGGATCATGGAAACTATTTATTATTTAGGAAATTGTTGTAACCACTATGGATTTATTAAATCCATAAGTGGGTTTATTTAGATATTCGTTATTTCTAGTTTCCATTAAAATTATGTATAAAAGAGAGCACTCTCTTCATTATTCGGGGAGGACTCTTAGAGCAATGTTTGAATGACAATGGAATAATTCAACGAGTTTTTTTTTAATTGTAGTTTTATCGTTTAGTAGTGTGTGATTTAATTAATTAATTAGATTTATTTCCTATTTGTAATAGATTGATTTATTTTGATTAGTTAAATTAATTTAATTGATTTGTGTTGTAATTGTTGATATAGAATAATATCAACACTATATTCTATGGAGGAAGGGCTCACTCCAATAGAATAGAGTGTTGTGTAGTTTAGATGGTTTATTTGATTTCTTGTTGTGTAATTTCACGTAGGATTTAATTTATTTAATTTTGTAACTAGTTTCCTGATTCAATTTGTTCATGTAATTAGATTATTCATGTGAGGTTGTGTCAATTTATGCAATCAAGTGTTCATGTCAGATTTCATTTGTTTCTAATAAATTCATTTTAGATTGGATTGCATTATTTTATGTCGTGGAATAATTGTGCTTAATGCAATGACTATATTTGTTGGTTTGGGTAATTACATGGATCATCTTGGCAAGGATTAGGCTCTGATTTCAAGGACTTAGTTAATTTCTTTTCCAACAAATAGTTAATCAATTTCCTTTCATCATGTGTGATTTATTTTCAGCAAGTGTGATGTGAATTTCTATTCTGCAATAAGTTTTACTGCACATAGGTGGGATTTCTTTGGGAGACAGTTGAGTCATAATTCTGATACCTATGTAGCTTGTGTATTTATTTTCAAGCAAGAGTGATTTAGATTAGTTCTCCTTGTGTGATGCGTGCTTCTATCCAATCCTCACAGGTGGTTGAGAGCAGGGGACTGGCATAATCCACCATTTACTGATCCTCGCAAGTGGTTGAGAGCAGGGAGTTGAGAAACCCACCACTTTCTCGAGTGATTTACTTTATTGCAAGTGTGATATTTATTTTTCTGAAAAATTGTGCTTTCAATTATTGCAAGTGTGGATTTTGTAGAGTCATGTTAGAGCTTGAGAATTGTCTATACTCTAACTAAAAAAAGTAATTATCGATGCTATAACTACAACACATAGAAAGAATGATTATTCCTCAATATATAGTGTATGACAGTTCACAAGTTCCATATGAACCCCAAATTGATAATTAAATGTATTGGATGTTTTAATAAGACAATTAAATACACCAACAATATTGTGTATGTATATATGTTTCAGGCCAGAGTGCTTGTGTGACATGAGATTGGTGAGGCAAGTTCTGTATTTTGCAACCACACTATCATATTAATAAAAATACATCATTATTTCAAACCTCGAGATGAAAAGAGTATGGGGGATAAGACTCCACGAGAGGGAAAGGGGGATAACAGACTTATGAGAGGGGCTTAAGATGGGGGATAAGCTAAGGAATATAACAAATATTCCTTAAAAAGGTCAAAGCCTAAAAAAATTGATGTCATGTTTGTTTTATCCTAAGTACATGGGGGTGGGGCGAGTTCCCAAGAGAGAGGAAGTGGTTACTATTGTGTCATTTGTCATGTTTTTTGCATTCATACTTAAGCTTCAATTTTAGTGTGTTTTGGGGATCCTTGTCTTTCATTTGAACTGTTGCTAGTCTAGGGAGTGAACTATGGAAAAAGAGTGGAGCTAAAAACTATTGTGGTTGGTACCCTGTAAAGCATTGGTGGTTGGGGTGTGAAGAAGTGGGTTGTTAGGCCTGTGGAGCATTTCTTCTTGAGTGGGAGAATTGTTGGGATAGGTTTCCTTGTGCATTGACATAATGGGTGCCTTTAAACACATTGAGATAAGTCATGTGTTCTAGGTACCATAGAGCTATGAGACTTCTTGAACAGCCTGTGGCTGACGCCCTAGAAGGGAAGTGGTATAGTTGAAGGATTGTGAAGGAGTGAATGGGTACACTTCCTTGGGTGGGATAGGCTAAGGGGAATGAGAGGTTGTGAGATAGGACTGCTACTAGAGTCGGTGCCATTGGACTTGCCTTGAGTTGTTGGTTCTTAGACCTTCATTGGGACTAGTGAGAGTGTCTTTTCCTTGGTGGAGTCATATCGCTAGCTCGGGGGTGACTTGTTGTTGAAAGCACTGAACAATAGTGTTTATGGATGGGAGGAATATCAGAGGTATGTAGCTAGTTGGTTCTTGCATTTAAAGATAAGTGATATTTACGATCTTCATTTATGTTTATAATGTGTATATGAAATGGCTAATTTTCATTGTGTTTATTTAATTGTCTGCTCACTGCATTGATGAATGATTAACATGCTTGGTTATTCTTGTACATGAATTCATCATGGTTTTTTTTGTTTGGTGGGTTGCATAATTGTAACTTATGTAGGGAAGATAGTACAACAATGTTTACAGAACCTTATGGGCTTGATTGAGTAATTTATCAGAAAAAAATTAGGGGTAGTTTGCCTAATTTGATAAGATAGGGATGTTATATTGTTGCATTAGAGTAGTTAAGAGAGGTAATGGGAATCGAGCTAAGGGGCCATGTACTTTACATTTAAAACCCTAATGGGGAGATTGTCTTGTTGCGTGACCTTTGTTCTGACGTGTCTCTGAAATTTAGGCCTCCCAAGTCTGAAATTTTGGTTCATAATAATTTGATGTTTCTTCTCTACAATGCCACAAGTCTTACCAAAATTTGATGTGTTAAGTGAAAGTTATGGTAACTTTACTAAAAATTGTTGATGTTTAGCCCTTTCTAGATACCTATATAGAATTCCATGTGTCCATTATTTCAAATATGTTTTTGAAATTTTTACCTGGAATGCTATAGTTTATCTTCTTTCCAAAGAAAAAAGTGGCACTCAATTTGGGATTTTCAAACTTTAGATATGGCAATTCTACCAACAACACATGTTTGAGACTAGTCAAATAACCCTAATTTCAATAGGCTGTATTTCAGAAAGAAAAACAAACCAAAACTTGAATTTTTTTTCACAAATACATCTCTATGTTTCCTCAAGATTATGAAAATCACATAGTCTAAAACCTTTTCGAAAAAGATTTATATCAAAAATTCCAAGATGACTCATTTGAAACCGATTTCAAGACTAGTAACAAACCCTAACTTCCAGAGACTATATATCAAAATTGATAATGAACTAGTACCTGAATTTTTTACATAAAGTACTTCTATATGCTTCCTCGAGATCATGAAAATTTCATAGTCTGAAACCTTGCATAAAAAAATTTAAAGCGAAAATTTCAAGATGAATCGTTTGAAACTGATTTCAGGACTAATCACAAACTCTGACTTCCATAGGATGTAACTCAACAAGTATAATGAACCAATAACTAAAATGTTTACTAGACATATTTTGATATGTCTCCTCAATAACCTCAAAATTTAGCTATTTGAATCATCACATAAAAAAAGGTATAGTGAAAATTCCAAGGTGTCTTGCTTGAAGTAGAAAAACCCTAGGATTGATGTTATGATACCAAATGTTATGTACCAAAATCCAAAAAATATCCAATTAACAATTCGCTTTGAGGGGTGATCCGAAAAGATATTTTAATGACTGTGGTTGAGTTATTTTTGCATGCCTTTATTAACCATTTAAGAAGCTAATGAAAGAGGATGAAGATGAGAGAATATATCACAACCATAATACAAAATACAGATCTGAACTGAAGCAATAAGAACAACAAACCATAACAAGAGAAGTGATAACGAAATTCGACACAAAATTGCCTATGTCTCCGGGCCTTTGTCTCAGTGGGGGAGGCTTCTTTATTTCTGTTAAAAAATAAATAAGTACATCGCAACAGTGACATAAGGCTACAAGAATGATCTGGTCATATTCTTCCAGACCTCTAGAACCCAGCAGAAGAAACGACATGCAAAATGGATGACCAAAGCTCCCAGAAATGGTCTGCAAGCGTTTGCTCCTCAACAGCTTCCCTGCATAAAAATGGCTTTGGCTTGGCTTCCCTTCAACATAACTCTACTCTGACTGTCCTCATGGCCTCAAATAGACCTAGTTTTTATAGATCTGAATTTGGTTATCATTCCCCAACTTCCTCCCAAAATTTGGGCTCAAAAAGAGCCCAATATCTCCTAATAATGGCCAAAATCCATTATTACAGGCTTAAAAACAATAAAAATCCAAAAATATAACATAAAAGCCCACTTTATGTTTAATATAGGGCTTTAGCCCCCTTGAATGGCGCATGCCCCCTTAGTTCGGTCATATGGAAACTAAATATGGCCAAGCGTCAGCTCGAAGGGCTGTGTGCTAGCCCCTTTACCGAAATCCATGGTCACATGCACATCTATCTATAGGACCACGCCCTTAGGGTGTGCCTACCCCAAGGTTCCAGCTCCCAAATAAAGGCGGAATGGTGCTATATTCGCGTGTTGGTGGTTATACAAAGATGCCCACGCCCCCACCCCTTTACCTGTGGTCATATCATAATGTGAAACCGTGGGTTGGGGCTTAGCCCTAGCCCCTTTCCGCCCTCCATATAATATATATCAAACTTTATATATTAATAAAATGGGCTAATAAAACAAGGAGCATGTGGGGCGCATTGGTGTTTGATTGTTTCCCAAATCATTGACTTGGCCATTGGTCTTGGGTTCAAAACCCATGAACCTCCAAGATTTTTGAAAATTACCACTTCGACTTATGACTGGGTGCCACGTGGTTGCCCATGCCTGGGCCACGTGGCACCACCACATTTGACAATTCACGTGCCACGTGTCGGTACTCTATTGGTCCAAGTATGCAACATCTGCCCAGTCACAGGTCGCCACTTGTCATCATCTACCTCTGCCACATCAGCATCTTGAAATAGCTTTGGTGACGTCATGTTGGCGTCAGCATTGACTTTTTACTAGTTGACATGTTGACTTTTTAGTTGTTTGGGAAAACAGTCAGAGTGCGCTAACTTTTGCATACAACATCTGTTTTAGAAAGTAAATATATGGTTGGAATCAGCACGACGAGCCGGTCGCAATGGAATTGGTTTTGTCCGATTATGAGAACTTTCATTTTTGAGCCTTTTTTAGCCCTGCCAAGCTCCTAGATCCGATTCTAGATCACACCTCCCCACTAAAGGACCTTTTGGTCCCCAAAAGGTTAGTGACCAGTCGACAAGATTGGGATAGGCCACTCAGCTTGTCCTCTGTCTCTGAACTCTCTCCTGTGCACCTGTCTCATCAAGATCAACTGTAACACAATCATGACAACTGACAGCATATTGTTAGCCATTTGAACCCTGTTACATCTTACTGAAGCCACTATCATCCATGTAGAAAAAATTAATAATGATAGCATCAAAAAGATGACTGCAAATGAGCTGATATACTTGTAATATTTGTACAACATGAGCTTATCTTGAAGCAACCTATGATTGATTTTCCATTCAACAATCATTTCCTGTTCTTGCTTAATATTGATTACTTCATTTGAAACAATTATTGGTCTGTTGCTTGCTTGAACTACCTTCTTTAATTTTTCCATTGTTTGAAGTGTTTTATTTTCCTTAACATGATGAGCATGAACCACATAATCTTGACCTACTTTGGTTAATTGATATTGATTATTTGTCCTGTAGAAGATTGCCTTTCGATCATATAAATATGGACTACCTAAAACCATTCCACATTCTCTTAATGGCACTACATCACATGCTACCTCGTCCACATACTTAGATGAAATTGAAAATTTGATTGTGCACTGCTTTGTTATGTGCATTTGATGATGATTGCTTATCCATTTAAGTGGGTAAGGCTTATTATGTACTTGTGTTTTTAACCCCAATTGCTTAAACAATTATTCTGAGATTAGATTAGCTTGAGATCCACTGTCGATCAATGTGTCTATCTTAGTGTGTCGCATGATGGTCCTTATATGAAACAAGTTACTTCTACAATCAATGCCTTCACCAAGTTTACCTCTCATACCAACCAATGAGACCTTAGATTCATCACCTGAATCTGATCCCAAGTCTATGGGTCTCGTTGTCATTGCCACTATTTGCCTTCCCTTCTTTTCCTTAAACCACTTTGGCCTCTTCCCGGGATGCAACTGCCAACATCTGTCCTCATCATGCCCCTCTTTCTTGCAATGCTTGCAAGAGGGCTTCTAGTCCTTTCTTTCCACTGCATTTGCCTTTCTTCCATGCCACTTCCACTTTTCCTCTTTCCTTGAAGACGATTCCCCTGATACACCTGCTTTCCCTGCTTCAATATACGTCGCTTGAATAGAAACCTCATCAAGGTTAGTGGGTCCAAACATGAATACCGTATTTCTAATATGTGTAGGTAAACCTCCTACATACTTCATAAGGGTTTCCTGTGTATGTAAAGGGATATCTAACATCAATGCCATTTTATGAAAGCTATCTGTATACTCTTGCACTGTTTGTCCTTTTCTTAGTTTTAAATATTACCATTCAATTAGTGATTTTTCTTTATAACCCAAAGGATAGAATTGTTTTATAAGTGCAGCAATGAAACTTTTCCATGATGGAAATACATTACCCACTTGTTGTGTTTTGTTTTGCAACTTGCTTTTCCACCAGATGAGAGTTGTCCCTGCAAGTCTCAAAGATGCCAACTTGATTTGTGTGGCCTCATCCTTGATTTGTTGCACATTGCAGTAAACCTCTATCTGCCTGACCCAATTGTCAAGTCTCTCTGCATTAACTTCACCATCATATATGGGTAGCTCAAATTTAACATCAAGTTTTAACAATGGCATTTCATTCTTATGCTTATGAACATGTTTCTTTGCATTAGATTTAGAACTTGAACTTGAAGAAGAAGGAGAAGAAGGAGGTGACGATGGAGGTGAAGGAGGAATCTGAGGAGGATCCTCTTCCTCTTCACTTTTTCCCTTTGAATATTTCCCAAGAGATGGTCTCTTTCGTTCCAAGTAATCCTCGTACAAAACTTTCACCATCTCCGACATAGCAAGGAAAGTTTTTTGAAACTCTTTCTCATCAAAAGAAAGTCCCTCTTCCGATACCATCTTCTCACTGTGAGAAGCTCTCTTTCTCAATACAATTAATGTATTCTCTTTAACAAGCTCACCTTCACCACACTGTATCTTTTCCCTGGTTAACATGCAAAACTCAAATCCAAACGTCAACTCTCTCTGATACCACTTGATCCGAAAAGATCTTTTAATGACTGTGGTTGAGTTATTTTTGCATGCGTTTATTAACCATTTAAGAAGCTAATGAAAGAGGATGAAGATGAGAGAATATATCATAGCCATAATACAAAATATAGATTTGAACTGAAGCAATAAGAACAACAAACCATAACAAGAGAAGTGATAAAGAAGTTCGACAGAAAATTGCCTACGTCTCTGGGCCTTTGTCTCAGTGGGGGAGGATTCTTTATTTCTGATCAAAGCTCAATAAGTACATTGCAGAAGTGACATAAGGCTAAAAGACTGATCTTCTCATGTTATTCTATATATCTAGAACCCAGTAGAAGAAACGCCACACAAAACAGATGACCGGAGCTCCCAGAAATGGCCCGCAAGCGTCTACTCCTCAACAGCTTCCCTACATAAAAATGGCTTTGGCTTGGCTTCCCTTCAGCATAAATCTGCTCTGATTGTTCTCATGGCCTCAAACAGACCTAGTTTTTATAGATCTAAAGTTGGTTATCATTTCCCAACTTCCTCCCAAAATATGGGCTCAAAAAGAGCCCAATATCTCCTAATAATGGCCAAAATTAAAAACAATAAAAATCCAAAAATATAACATAAAAACCCACTTTATGTTTAATATAGGGCTTTAGCCCCCTTGACTAGCGCGCGCCCCCTTAGTTCGGTCATATGGAAACTAAATATGGCCAAGCACCAACCCGAAGGGCTGTGCGTTGGCCCCTTTACCGAAATCCATGGTCACATGCGCATCTATCTATAGGACCACGCCCTTAGGGTGCGCCTACCCCAAGGTTCCAACGCCCAAATAAAGGCGGAATGGTGCTATATTCGCGTGCTGGTGGTTATGAAAATATGCCCACACCCACACCCCTTTACTTGTGGTCATATAATAATGTGCAATCATGGGTTATGGCTTAGCCCCAGCCCCTTTTCGCCCTCCATATAATATATATCAAACTTTATGTATTAATAAAATGGGCTAATAAAACAAGGAGCACGTGGGTTCAAAACCCATGAAGCATTGACTTGGCCATTGGTCGTGGGTTCAAAACCCATGAAGCATTGACTTGGCCATTGGTCGTGGGTTCAAAACCCATGAACTTCCAAGATTTTTGAAAATTACCACTTCGACTGATGACTAGGTGCCACGTGGCTGCCCATGCCTGGGCCACGTGGCACCACCACATTTGACAATTCACATGCCACGTGTCGGTACTGTATTGGTCCAAGTCTGCAACATCTACTGAGTCACAGGTCACCACTTTTCATCAGCTGCCTCTACCACATCAGAGTCTTGAAATAGCTTTGGTGATGTCATGCTGATGTCATCATTGACTTTTTGCCAGTTGACCTATTGACTTTTTAACTGTTTGGGAAAGCGGTCAGAGTGTGATAACTTTCGCATACAGTGTCCATTTAAGAAAGTAAATATATGGTCGGAATCAGTGCGACGAGTCGGTCGCAATGGAATTGGTTTCATCTAATTATGAGAACTTTCATTTTTGAGACTTTTTGAGCCCTGTCAGGCTCCTGGATCTTATTCTGGATCAAGGGGAAAACCTCCTTTTACAATATATGTAATGCACAAGACAAGTTGAGATCATGCTAAACTAGGTCTCCTTAGTATATATATAGGAGAAAAAGGGTTCAATTATAATTAAAAGGTCTAGCCGATAATACTAATATAACAATAGAAATACAACAACTCTAGCTTTACATGGGGATTTATGCTTATCACGGGGCTTTGTCTAGGGGTTTAACATTATGGGTGTATTTTCCTTTGGTTGTGAGGATTAGCAGGTTTTCCTTTGTCTAGTTCGAGAAGGTGGTTATTGGTTCAGTTTGCCTGGAGGTCTCACGAGCGACCTATCTCTCGAGGCATTGACAAGTTGTTCCCTCATGGTGGGGCCCATGTCATGGTTTGAATATCTTGTTAGGTTGTTGAGGGTGTGTTGTTGTGTGATCTCTTACTTTATTTCTCTAAGAATGTGGGTAACATAGAGGGCCCTAGGCCTTGCTCGAGGAAACATGGTGGGCGTTGGCGTAAAGAAGCCTTAGACCCAGCTACAACCAGAGTTGAAAGTGTTTCCCTATGGGCTGAGAAGACTTACCATGCGTGATGATATGCTATGGTGAAAGAGGAAATGAGAGGTTTGTAAGAGGCAATCTAAAAGGAGAGGAAACTAACAGAGAATGAGAAAATTGAAAGGCATCTTGAGGGCTGGTTCTTTGACTCCGGTTTTTCTAGGAGTAGAAACACCTAGGTCTTCAAAGAAACTGTGAATTTTTGGCTCACAAAGACCCTCATTGATTAGTTATTAGAGAAACAAGGAGCCAAATATGAAGATTTTCTAAATAGGTTCATGCTTTTTGAAACCAAGTTTGAAGTGGTCTATAGGATGGTCTTTGGTATTCGAATTTAAGTTGATGGTAAGCATAATGAAGGCAAGGTTGAAGCTAAGAGTTACCCCGACACTTCTATCAACCTGGTTATATTGGAAGAAGACGAGGAACCATTGTGCAACAAGGTTGCCCAAGATCCATAGAGTTCCAACAAGCTCCTCAGGCCTCAACTGATAAGTTCCTTAGTATGGTTTAATGTTTTAGGAGTGGCTTCATTTTGTCTTGCCCTATAGTTGTGTATTCTGGTGATGCTTTGTTGTTGTTTTTTCTAAATTCGGGTTATGTTTCCAAGTTTTTGTAGGTACTCAACTTCTCGCAGATGTATAGTTCTAAAGAGATGCAAATTTTGATGTCTTTGTGACCCAATTTCTTGTTTTTGGCAAGCCATATAAAGTAATTATTGTAATGTTTTTCTATATAATACTAATGTGAATAGAAATTGCTTTAAAAAGATATGAGGTTATAGATTATCTTAGTATAGGGGTTAAAGGTTATAAGTCATAGGTTAGGATTTGTAATAGGGACTGTATTATTACATGGTTATAAGTTATACTAATAAGAGGGTGCTAGAGTAATATTAAAGATGTTATGATTATATTAGTATGAAGTTAAAAATTATATTAATGTATTTAATATGAGGGTGCTAGAATAATATTAAAGAATTTATGATTATATTAGAAATTATGATTATATTAGTATGAAGTTAAAAATTATACTAATGTATTTAAAGTTAAGGATTAAAAAATAAAGATTATGACTTATATGAGTATAAGACTTAAGACTTCTACTAGTATGATATTTATGGTAATAAGTTATATTAGTATAGAATTTTTATTATAAGTTATGTCTCTATAAGGTTTTGAGTTATATTAATATAAAGATTTATTTTTTAATAATTATAAACTAATTATGTATAAATATAGATACTCATCAAATTTAAATATAAATTCATATTATTATATTTAATTGTAATAAAATTAGCCTAGATCAATCTAAATCGTGGATTTATTAAGTGTTGACAGTCGAATGTATTTTTAGAAGTTGGAAGGGCTCATTTGTCTTAATATCTAAGCCTTGCACATGAGCACTTCAATGATTTACCCATTCTACTTACACCTAATTAGAAATCTCAATCACGATATCGCATGTTACTCGCATACAACCAGTGCAAGAAAAATGCAAAGATGATCTCACTCGCAAATTCGACTCAAGACGATAAGAGTTCTTGTGCGGCTTTTGGTCAATGGCAAGCTGATTTCTTAGTCGTTTAAAGAAGACATGTTAATTATTCTAACCTTTCAATATTTTTTTATTTTTTTTAATTGAAAAGGTTGTATTACCTCAGAAAACTGAAATTTTTGCATTGACTAAGGAACCTGGCAGTTGGCATGCCAAAAAGAGGAAATCAGAACCGATTCCAAGCTCCTTTAACGATAACCAAAATTGTCCCTATCATTGTAGCTAGAATATCCAGTTTGTTGTAGTTTATACATAAGTGGATTGAAATCCTTTTAAAACTAATCCTAAGAAACTTGAAAGAACAAAACTGAAACATGGACAAAGGGAAGATCATATGCTAGAAGTACCGCTACCTTCATCTTTGGTAGGGGGATGATTCCAAGTTGGAGCGAGGATGAAAGGCTAACGACAAACTGGGAAGTGGATGGAAGGAGGCTCACCTGACAGTGAATAAAAAAAACGTCCAACCGACGGTTTATGTTCTCTCGAAGAAACAATTGATTTGCTACATCTCTGCAAATGTCCAGTAGCAAATTGAGGTGCTCCTCCAAGAAACTATGCATAGTGGAATTAGAGAATTCCTCTAATTCTCTATTGACTTCTTGAAAGAGGATCAACAGGGCTTCTTCCTCAATGACAGGATAACCCCAGTGGCCTTCTGGTGGGTCATGCGAAGAAGCTTGGCCCATTGCACCTATGTTCATTGTAAACTGAGAAAGATGTTGAATTGGCCCAGGACACAGCATGGATGATCCCGCTATGTCCTCAGGAGGTGGGGTGGGTGAGTCCTATGTGACAACACAACTCCAATTATCTTCTTCATTGCTAGTATCCATGCCTAACACTTCTGCAGTGGGGTTGACTTGAGGAGAAGACCAACCTAGAATATTTGTAGGGAAAATGACATTTTTGTGGCAATTGGAAAGATATTTGAAATAGTTCGGACCTTTGTAAGAATGGCCACACTCGCAAGGCATGACGCTAAGGATGAGAGAAACGAATGGAGGAGGGGAAAAAAAAACCAAGATCTAGGCACAAATTAACCTCTCCAGAAGAGAAGCCAAGCACACAGACGGAGCAGAAAGAAGAATCATGTCAAGAGTAGTTGAGCGATGCATAGAAATATTCCCATTCCAATACATTAATGGAGCCATGAAATCAAGGGTGACATTGTCCTCTGTAGTACCACTCCCAATTAAACCCAACGCCATTCTGAACCAGAGAATCAAATTTCTCATGGAATGAAATCTCCCAGTAGATATCCCTGCATTAATGCGTGACCTCAAGAAATGAAGCATGGAGGAGAGGCGACAGGAAGGGGTTGTATTTAATTGCATGGATGGGTGTGTGTCAGCCCATATGGGGAGTTACAATCTGAGTTGTCTAGGTCTAGGAAATTTTTAAACATGGGAGGAGTTGGATTAGAATTGGCATCATAGACGATATCATCACCCCATAAAACAACCCCTTCAAGCCATGGATGATTTTGGTAGAAATATAAATGATTATTTCAGAGTCCCCCTCAATGATAAGTTGCTTCAGTCCTAGATGAGAAGCAAGTTGAATTCCACAAAGTAAGTCCCATAGCTCCGCTAAATTGTTAGTACCAAAACCCATATTTCCTACCATTATATGGTTGATTCACCCCTCACTATTCATGATCACCACCCCAAATTCGATTGGGCCTGAATTTCCCTTAGAGGGTCGATGGAAATTCAATTTATAGAATCATGGAGAGGGACATTTCTAGGTGTTTATAATTTGAGTGACTATGGTGTGGGGATTGGATCCAATGAGAGATAGGGAAGGGTCAATGTTCATATGCCATTGGGAGAGAATAATTCTCTCATTGGGATTGCAGGTGAGGTATTCTTCAGACCACTGTTGTGATCTCACAGTTTCTTGAGTATTGTCGAAGGTCTTTGACCATACACAATTTGTTGAGGAGGGCTTGGAGTGAAATACTCCTCTGTTCTTTTATTTCCATATTTGCCAGACAAAAAATCTCGGAAGCAACTGCCAAATTCTGTTGAGAATTAGATTGTTGTAGGCGTTCATTCTCCACCTTTCTATAGTGTGAATGATGTTGTCTCCTAATCGGTCTGTTTTCCTCATGAAATGAGCCACCTTGTCCCAAATTTATGCATTGGAAGGACATTGATTCAGGAGGTGTTCCATAGATTCCTCATGCTACATACAAATACGACACACTGAGTGCCCAATAAATCCTTTTTTCCTTAAATTATCCCTGGTTAGGATTCTGTTTTGTACTAGAAGCCAAAGAAAAGTGGAAACCTTTGGCCACAGGTGAGATTTCCAAATGGTATGCCAGATCAGATTCTTGGGTAGTAAATGAAATTGTGCTTTGAGATAGTAGGCTTCTTTGATAGTAAAAGTACCAGTTGTAGAGTGCCCCCAACATAAAATGTCTCGGCCCTCTCATATGTGAATCTTCATCAAGAAAGAAATTTCCTACCAAGAGTCTAAGTTGAAGTCAGCTGGAAGATTAAGATCCCTGTGCAAGGTTTTTCAATCCCTCCAGTGAGAATCCGGGGGTGTTTCTTTCCATAAGTTGACTACCTTTATCGTATTTCCATTTGGATTTTGGGCTTGGATTTGATGCAGGATTTCCAAGGATTGTAGTGGAGGGAGTTGCTACCAAGAGTTTGACCAGAAGAAGGCATCTTGTATGTCTCTTAACTCCCATAAGGCATGCTCCTGAATGAGGGGTTGATTGGACCAGGCTATGTTCCAAATAAGGAGCCTAGAATCTGATTTGTCATTCTGATTAGATGAGTTTCATCAATATGTGGAGCATATTGTTTTTTCCACAACCTTGCCCATAATTCTTTTGGGTGATTCAACCACCTCCACCAGATTTTTGCACCCATTATTTCATTGAGCAAACATGGATCACAGAGCCCGAGACCTCCATTGAGATTTGGTTTGCATAGTTTGTCCCAACTGGCTAGGCCCATTTGTTGTCAGATTTCAGATCCTACCAAAGGAAATTCCTTTGAATATTTCTAATGGTATTGGGCACAAATTTAGGAGTGGCTAAGGCCAAGAAGATATAGGTGGGTATAGCTTGAAGGACATATTTGAAAATCACCAAACAACCAACTAGGTTAAGGGTGTGGAAGGTCCAAGAGTTCAGTCTTCTGGCCAAAGAATCAATGAGGTTGACCCTGGAAATGTTTCTATCTATTGAATCATAGAGCAGGATACCAAGGTAGTTGGATGGAAGGGAGCTATGGGGTATGCCTAATAGGTGGGAGATGTCATTTTGAATGACTAAAGGGATATTAAAGAATAATACCTGGGATTTATCTAGATTGACAGCGGTACCTGAAGCTTCACTAAAATCAGAAAGAATGTGATTTAATTTATGTGATTCACATGTCATGGGTGTTCCCATTAACATGGTGTCATTGACGAATTGACTATGTGAAGTTGTTGGTTGCATACCATGGAGGGGAAGACCTTGTAGGATGCAGTCTGCTATGGATGCCTTGATGTAACAACTGAGTCCTTTATCCATAATGACAAAGAGGAAAGGGGATAAGGGGTCCCCTTGACATATTCCTCGTGAGGGAGTGAAGGTTGTTGAAGGGACTCCATAGACAAGTATAGAAAAGAAGGTGATGGACGTGAGATTTAATATCCAATTTACCCAGTCATTACAAAATCCAAAAGCAGAAAGAATAGAGTGGATGTATTTCCAACTTAATCTATCAAAGGCCTTTGAGAGGTCAAGTTTTATGAGCATACTTGGAGTTCTCATGGATTTAAGGGAGTGGATCACCTTGTGTGATAGTATGATGGTGTTCAGAATCTGGCGTCCTTCCACATATCCCGACTACTCCTTGGAGATAATGAAGGGTAGAATCGACTTAAGTCTAAGCACAATAACTTTTGTTATAAATTTATATATGACATTGCATAATGTGATGGGTCTAAACTACTTTGGGTGGGTTACCCTTTCCTCCTTGGGTATGAGCGTGAGGAAAATGGCATTGAGAGCATCTAAGATTGTACCTGAGGAGCGAGATTCCTCCACAAGCTGCCAAACCTCCTCTCGGACCATCGACCAACAGTGGTGAAAGAAGTCTATGGTAAATCTATCTGGCCCTGGGGATTTTCCCATTGACATTTCCTTCATAGCATGATCCACCTCCTCAATTGAGATGTCACATGAGTGTTTCATTTTGTTCTATAGAGATGAGATTTGGTATGTGTTGAGTGATTTTATTGATGGCTTGAGAGCAGTCAAGGATCAGCTCCAAAAGAATATTTTTGTAATAATTGATAAGTTCATTATCCATTTCTTCATGCTCCATGATTACTTGGCCTTGGTCATTTTCTAGTTTGGTGATGTGATTCACATGGCGTCTGTGTATCATGGATCTATGAAAGAACTTGGTGTTCTTTTCTCCTTCTTTGAGCCATTATACTCTTGATTTATGATGCCAGAGGATTTCCTCTTGTTGATGTCTTTCTTCCAAATGGTTTTTAAGAAGCTCCTCCTCGACATGCAGGGAATATGTGGGGCCTTACAAAATGAATACTTTTTGTATCTCCTCCAGACATTGCTCAATTAATATTTGGGCTTGAAAAATGTTGCCAAACACATTTTTGTTCCATTCTCGTAGAAATTGCTTGAAATTCTTTAACTTTTCTTGAAATTTGTACATGCGGGTTCCACAAGTAATTGTTGCTTTTGACCACCATTTATGGGATAGCTCCTGAAAATCTAGGTGAGTGAGCCAAAAAATTTCAAACTGAAAAGGCTTGAATTTAGGGGTGCAAGTGGTATCGATCCATAATTGAATTGACCAGTGGTATGATCCTGATTTGGGGAGAATGTTTTCCTCTAACACAGGACCTTCTAGGATGAGGCATTTTGATATCAGGAAGTGATCCAACCGACAAGTTACCTGTTGGGTACCAGAGCGCTTGTTGTTCCATGTGAAAATGCCATTTTGCACTTCAATGTCTATCATATGCAAGTCTTCTATGAGATTTTGAAAGTTTTCACTGCCTTTGTCCAATTTTCTAATTCCACCTCTCTTTTTGTCCAAGGAGATGATGATGTTTAAATATCCTCCAATTATCCATCTCTGCTAACCCACAATATTACCCAAGGATTTCAAAATTCGCAAAAAGTTATCCTTTTCTAGTGGTGATTGGGGGCCATAGGAGTTTGTGATGACACCCCCTGCTAGAACCAATGGAATGATAATGGAGTAAAATCTATCCAAAATAACTATCGCGGGGTTCCATAAGATGTATGATCCACCCGCCGCATCATTAGAGTCATTAAATATACAATTGTTGTTCCTCCAACACCTTGCAAAGATCTCTTATGTCATGGTGCCCACACATTTTTTTCTATTGAAGAAATAGTATATACGGTTCCTATGCCATTATACAATTGTGGAGATCTCTTTGCTTTTTTCTACCATTTATGCCTCTTACATTCCAAGAGAGAATCTTCACGATGATAAAGGAGGGGGGGTGACAAGAATACCTCAGTGATATTTTGGATCTGTCCTGAGTTGATCATAAAGTTGTCTACCTCGCGGATGAGTTGTTATGTCGGCTTACGACCTCGTCATTTTATTTCCTTAGGAATTTTCGGGTTGTCTTTACTGGGGTCCAGATGGATTCCCAATCCTCCCTAATATCTATATGTAGTCCCTGCTATGGAGTCAATATATACTTTGTGAACTTTGTATAACTACTCAGGAGTGTGAGCTTGTAGCTTTTTTTTTTTATAATCCTCCTCTAGTAGATCTAGATCAATATCAACAAAGTCTTTTTCATCGACCAACCTTTCCAATTCTTCCCCCTCTCTTGTTGGTTGATCCAATGCCATCTAGGCAGGAGAGATGGGCGGTATTATCTGCTCCAGGATTGGCTCTGGAATCTGCTTGGATTTTCTCTTGGTGGTTTCTCTATTTTCATGTTGGTGCAGGTTTTCCACCTCCTGGGTATCAAGTAGTTAGTTGAGAATATCAAAAGATTTGTTGGTGGAAGGATTCTTACTTTGTCCTAGGCCATGCTTTCTTGTATTAGGTTTCTTGTGTCCCTGTACTTGGGTAAAGCCCTATTTTTGTTTACTCTTCTCTTCCTCAAAAATGTGTGGGGGTATATTTAATGGGAAATCCTGAAAGAGATGGTTGTGTTCATGAAATTTTTAGCAGCGGAAAGGAATGTGCTCATAGTCGATAGTTTGTGTCCATTCCTCACCTCAGTATTCTAGGGTTAGGGAACCTGGAAAAGACTTAGAGATATTGATATAAACACAAATGCGAGCATACAAATTATACCTTATTTGGCCCGTTGCTTCTGAATATTTAACATAGATGCCAAGGGTGTTTCCTATGCCAGTGAGAGTTTCTTCCAACCAGAACTCCTGCAGGAGGGAATAAATGTGGATCCAAACTGGTGCAAAGGAGAAATCTTCCTTTTCTGGGCTGAAGCGGTCCGTTCAGAATCTTAAGTATAAGCCTGCAGAGTTGAAGAAGTATGGACCATTTTCAAAGATATGGTCTTTGTCATCTAAATTGAAGAAGATGATTGTGAAGAATCCCTTTGAGCCCAACTAGAGGTTGTAGTGCCCTGTTAGGGTCCTAACCCGCACATAGGTAGATTAATATATTCATATGTAATAAAGGTCAATATTAATAAGGCCTTTCAATAAAATAGAATAAGGCGGATGTAAGAAGACCTAATAGAAGCTTCTGCTTCTAAAAGGATCTTCCTCTAGATGCTTCTCTTGATAGAAATTTTATATAAATAAGAGTCGAGGGTATGAAAACCCTAGCTTGGAGATTATTGTAACAGAGCGTTGCTCGATTGGAGGTTTCCCCCTCGAAGAGGCCTGTGAACATTGCTTTCTGAATCAAAGTGTTATTTCTATTGCTATTCTTATATCATTTATGTGTTATTGTGGAGCTTATGCTGGATATTTTACTGTTATTCTACCATTTCTAGCATTTTATTTTTGTTCTGCATATTTTATATATCTGGTATCTTGTAAGTGGTATCAGAGCACTTTTCTTGGCAGAAATTGTGGGAATTTTTTTTTCAAGGTAGAGACGTATTACGACGTCTTTAAACCACAGAGATATATCGTTACGCGCATAAACCCGCGGTTGAGGGATTAACACATGCAGAAAATACAAGTGGTTCTTAAGCGCACATCTGTTGGCCACCCTTGTAACCCATGTTGGCACCCCTTCGAGTGGTAGCACATCAGACAACACCTTTCTATGGATCGGCCTAGATTTCCTGAAGCCCTCTTTAGATAAATCTATCGGTCGTTGGACTCCTATAGTGTCACCAAGAAAAACACTCGGGAAGATACTCTCTAGTACCTGGGTAGTCGGGTAGTACGGATAAGGGTACGGTCTATCCTCCTTAGTTAGTTCCCTGAGATATTGGGCCAGTTACTACTGTTGGACCCTGCACGTATATCAGAGAGCTATAGCACAGGGCAAACCCTTGTCTGTAGAACCCTTGAATACCTAACCCTTGGGGGACAAAAACATAAACAAATTAAAAACAGACCAGATCTATTGCCGCGCAACTGTGTTCGGGTTTCCAAGTAAATACACATCTCTTTCTGGTTAAACATTTGGGGATTTCATCACTGCAATATTCTTCAAATCGGAGTATAACTCTGTAGGTGTAAAAAAAAAATAAAAAAAAAATTGGAAAATTTTTCACCATTATTTGAGACATATTCCATTGGATTCATCTCTCCACCCTTATCACTTTCATCCATATCATTTTTAGACAAAATTTTTGACCCCACCCACCCCTTTTCAGTTCACCCACCCTCATGGCCCATACCCGTAGCCAAGACCTGGAAGCTCGCTTCAACACAATGCAATATGGTTTCCTAGAAACCCAAAAAGAAGCAAAACAACTCAGTGCTATTGTTGCCTCCATCGATTTGTCCATCAATGCTACCATAAATACAACCATGCAGTCCTCAATGGAGGAAGTCAAACAAGAACTTACCACCCAGCTTGAATCTATCTTTGCAGCACTCTGCACCAAACTGAAGATCCTTGCAAATGACCATTTCTCTGAAGCACATCCAAAGAATGAAGGCGAAACTTCCTCCCATTCCCATACCTTTCAATTCCGTGACTTTCAACATGACATACGCCTTCCGCAGGTGGACGTGACCAAATTTGGTGGCTCGGACCCCACTGGTTGGGTAACCCAAATGGAACATTATTTCTCTTTATATGGCATTATCGATGACTTGGCCAAACTCCAGTATGGTGTTCTCCATCTAGATCAAGAATGTTGGCAATGGTGGCAATGGAGAAAAAATTCTCGTCAAGGGTATATTGCTTGGACCTAATTTGTGACTGAACTTTATGAACGCTTTGACATGGACACCAACCATTTGGGCCGTTTGACAAAGTTGAAGCAATCTGGAATAGTAGAAGACTTCATAGTTGCCTTTGAACGCCTGGCTTTTCGAATAGAGGGCATGACTGATGTTTTCTTTCGAGAGTGTTTTATTAGTGGCCTCAAGGAGGAGATTCGGGCCCATGTCCTCATGGCTCGACCCTCGACTTGGGTGGAGGCTACTAAAAGAGCTAAAGAAGCACAACATGTGGTATCATCTCAAAAACGAAAACCCTCCTTTCTCCCTCCTCCTAAACCCGTCACTCCCACTACTCCCTCCGCCCCATTAAAAATCCAAAAATTGACCAGGGCTGAAATGGTTGAACGCCAACTCAAAGGCCTTTGTTATAATTGTGATGACAAATATTTCCCGGGCCACAAGTGTAAGGAACAAAATCTTTTTATGGCCATCTCTGAGGACATTTCAGAAGAGGATATTGAAACTCCCCTTGTGTCTGAGTCACCTGAAATCACTGACATAACCCCTCCCTCAGACCCTCCCGAAGTAGAACACATCATTTCTCTCAATGCTCTCACTAGTTTTTCCGCTCCCCAAACCCTCAAGTTAATCGGTTACATCAAGCATCGGAAGGTCATCATTATGGTTGATAGTGGAAGCACCCATAATTTTATTCATCACTGCATTGCCCAAGAAACTCATTGCTACATCCATGCTGTCAATAATTTCCAAATCATGATTGCCTATGGTGGTTCCATGAAATGTGGAGGGCACTGTGAAAATGTGCATCTCCAAATCGGTGCCTACCACCTAAAATCCCATATGTTTTCCATCGACATGGGTGGTTGTGACATTGTGTTGGGTGTCGACTGGCTCAAAACTTTGGGTCCCATTCTCATGGATTTTAAGGCATTAACCATGCAATTCGACCAAGAAGGCCACCAATATAAATTCTAGGGCATCACTGTTGGTTCACCTGAGGTCATTAGTTCCCATCGCATGGAAAAGATTCTCAAAAAAGGTCATTCTGGTTTCATTGCCCAACTCCATGCCATTCAAGCAACAGAAACACCCCCGGTGCCGCATGACCTCCAAGCTCTCCTTTCTAAACATCAAATGGTATTTTCCACTCCCCAAGGCCTCCCTCCTTCCCGCGATGTTCATGATCATTCCATTCCCCTTGTACCCGGAATCCTTCATCCCAATATCTGTCCATATCGCCACCCCTTCTCACAAAAAACTGAAATTGAGAAAATGGTCCAGGAACTCCTTAATGCAGGCGTTATCCTCCCTAGTACGAGCCCTTACTCTTCTCCTGTAGTCATGGTCCTGAAGAAAGAAGGTTCTTGGAGAATGTGTCATGACTTTCGTGCCCTCAACAAACAAACCATTAAAGACAAATTTCCCATTCCTATCATTAATGACCTCCTGGATGAATTGAGTGGCGCCCAATTCTTTACTAAACTGGATCTTCGCTCAGGCTATCACCAGATATGTATGAAAGAGGCAGACATTCCCAAGATGAACTTTCGCACTCATGAGGGCCACTATGAGTTTTTGGTCATGCCCTTTGGCTTGTGTAATGGTCCCTCCACCTTCCAAAGCCTCATGAATCATGTCTTCCGTCCCTTTCTCCTTCATTTTGTCTTAGTTTTATTTGATGATATCCTCATCTATAGAAAAACCTGAACTGACCATCTTACTCATGTGGATCAAGTTCTCCATCTCCTCTCCCAGCACCAACTTTTCCTGAAACAATCTAAATGTGCTTTTGGTGCCTCAGAAGTAGAATACTTGGGTCATCTGGTTGGCAAGGATGGCGTCAAGGTGGATCCAAAAACGATTGAAGCTATGCAAGATTGGCTGCACCCAAAGACTCTCAAAATATTGCATGAATTTATGGGCTTAACAGGGTATTATCGCAAGTTTGTTAAGAACTATGGAAAGATTGCAGCACCTCTCACTGCTCTCCTCAAAAAGAACTCTTTCACTTGGACTCCAGCCGCTGCTCAATCTTTTCAAACCTTGAAGACGACCATGTGCACCACTCCGGTTCTGGCCCTTCCTGATTTCACAAAGACCTTTGTGTTGGAATGTGATGCCTCAGGGAAAGGAATCGATGCTATCCTTATGCAAGAGGGTCGACCTTTGACCTTCACCAGCAAGCAACTGTCTGAAAGGAATCTGGGCAAACCCATTTATGAAAAGGAAATGTTGGCTATTCTGCATGTCGTTGAGCTGTGGCGC
>ML791230.1:282113-315693 GCA_009831015.1 Picea engelmannii
GAAGAACATAAAGCGTAAGGGGAGTGTGCAGGAAGACACTGATGCAGGTAGAGCAGAGAAGTGTAGTAGAACAATGATAAGACCGGTAAACCATTGATAAATATTGTATCACTATGATAAACTTATATATAACAAACTTTATATTTAGGGTGGTTGGGAGGTGCTAGGGAGGACTGTTGTCCTCAGAGGTTCAAGTGGGTGCTTGAGCACAGGGAGTTGTAGCTTCCATCTGGTTGCAGCCAGAAAAACCAGGATGGCAAGGTGGTGCAAGGGAGAACATTGGTTCTCTGATATACAGGTCGGTGCCTGTGTAACTGGAAGTTGGTGCTTCCATCCAATTGGTGCTGGAACTCTTAGGGAGTTGGTGCTTCCTTCTAGTGGGTGCTAGAGAAACCAGGGAGTCGGTGCTTCCTTCTAGTGGGTGCTAGAGAAACCAGGGAGTCGGTGCTTCCTTCTAGTGGGTGCTAGAGAATCCAGAGAGTTGGTGCTCTCAACAAGTAGTAGTTTGCAAAACAGAGGTTGTAGCCTCATTATGAGTTGGTGCTCATAAGTATGATAATGTACAGAATGTAAAGATTACTTATCATATAAAGAAGAAGAGGTTTTTACCCTTTATGGGTTTCCTCAGGAAATATCTGTCTCTGTATATTTCATATGTGTGAATGATGTTGAATGTTCTATTGCTTACTTCCTGCATTATTGTGATTGACATTAAGTGCTCTGTAAAGAGTTTAAAATAAACATAATTGTTTAAGCATGGAAACAACTGATTCACCCCCCCACCTCTCAGTTGTCCAACATTTCTATGATAAGAGAAGAGGTGAAATAACATTACAACTTATTATGTCATCAATGGATGAAAACACTTTGTCTAGTATTTTGCGTGAATTTGGTAAATTACCTAGTGCAAAAATATTTTGGGATATTCTTGAAATGAATAAGTGGAGTGAGAATGTTGATATTATGGTAGCCGTGGGAGGTATTTACCTCAACGTGTAAACATGACAAGGATAGAATACTCCGGGAAGCAAGAAGAAACCCTAATGAGTTGGCTAATAACCCTATAAGACTTGTCGGCTCAAGAAGATAATTTATATTAGGTTATTAGCCTCCAAGAGAAGAAGTCAACCAGAAATAATAATATATACTGAACAAACAGATACCCAGAATGAGAAGTCAGCCCAAGCAGTTAGCCATAATTAGTATAAATACAGGAGGCCAATTCTCATTCTGGTAGGCAGTCTCAGTATTGCAGAGCAACACTTGTGCGCACTGCAGTTGCCCAGTTTCTGCGTAGGTTTGGAGGAGATCTGTTGTTGCAGCTGCTGCAGCTAGCAATTACGCTTGGACTATATCTTGGCTAGCGTTTGGACTATCTGATCATCTCTTGTTGGTGCGCCATCCTTGGGGAAATGTGCGCTACCCTTTGTTTGGCTATCTAGCCTAGGGTTTTCTTCCGGAGTGATTCTCTATCAAGGTTAAGGTGCTCAGAGGGTGGCTTTGGCCTATGGTTGGGTGACAATAGAGATATTGTCAATGGTAAAATGAGCACATCCACTTATATTCTAACAGGTTATGGGCCCACTCCTCCTTCATTCAGCCTAACCGCTGGAAGGAAACATAGCCAGTAGGATATTAAGCTCGTTGAGGAAATGCCGCTAGGTTTTCTAGTAGGAGCAGTCACCAAAGCACTGTCGCTAGGGTTACTAGTAGGTGCAATTGCAGAAACCCTAATCCTCTCGTTGAGGCACCTTAAGTGAAGGGATTGACCTAATCTCTGGACAGATCAGTGCGCCCTAGCCTAGCACATCTCCTGGTATTCTCAGCAAGCCAAGACGTCAAGTTTGAGTTTGTGGTCAAATCTAAGGTTTGACCAAGTCAAAGCAACCATGACTTATTCTATGAAGTCAGAGAATAAGTTAGATGGAGCCTCTAACTTCAAAGCGTGGAAGACAAGGATTGACCTCATCCTTTCCAAGAATAAAATGTTGGATATCGTAGAAGGAAAGATCATGGAACCAAAGTTTGAAGAAGGAAAAGAGAAGGAACCGCAAAACATTGCAGTTATGGAGAAGTTCAAAGACGGTGACATCAATGCCATGAGTATCATAGTAGAATCCATAAAAGACCACTTGATACCCTACATCTCCCATCTTGACTCATCAAAGAAGATGTACGATGCCCTAACAAATCTCTTCTCAATCAGAAACATTGGGCAAGTTATGAGTCTGAAGAATGAGCTCCGTGACATGAAGATGAATGATGATGACAACATAACATCATACTTTGTGAGGATCTCCCATTTAAGAGATCAACTACAAGCTATTGAAGAGATCGCTTTAGAGAAGGAATTGGTAAACATAGTACTCAATGATCTTCCCAAGACGTGGGATGCATTTTCCACAAGCATGAACACAAGGAAGGAGTATCTGACATTTGAAGAACTTTGGACTTGCTATGCTCAAGAAGAATCAAGGATCAATGCAAAAGAGAAACCCCAAAAGAAGTACGATGATCGAGCCTTCACAACAAGATTCAAGAATTTCAGGAACAAAAGGAAATTTGGTTCAAGGAGGAAGTCAAATCAAGAGAAAGAAATTTCATAAGTACAATGCTTCAACTGTCGAAAGTATGGCCACTACAAGAATCATTGTCCCGAGCTAAAAAAAAGGAAGGAGAAACATGAAGCATCAGTTGCCAAAGAAAAGGAACCTACAAAGAAGACTAAGCAGGACAAAAGAGACTTCTTCTTCTGAAGGTAACAATACTCTTCTTAGTTCTTGTACATATCTTGTTTGCATCGTCTCTGTACATATCTTGTATATCTATCTCCTGGAAGATAACGTGTTCCAAGAAGAACTATACCGATGGAAGAACAAAAAGGTAAGGATTGATATCATTAGATAATACATGAAAGAATGAAATACATCAAACAAATAATGTGGAAGCTATTGCAAGATAAGCCGAATCAATCATGAAGAGACCTAGAAGAAACAAAGACAGAAAGAAGTCAGCAATAGAGAGGAAATTGAGAAAGACTTATGACGTTTTGTACAAGACAACAAGACAAAAGCATAGACTCGGCTAGACAGAAAAAGCCAATTATATATTGCAGAAGACAAAAAAGATGCAGACGAAAGCGTGGACTTTGTTAGACGGAGGGAGCCGATTATATGCACTCTTACATGAAGCAAGGATTAGGAGGGATCTAATCCTATGATCCATTGAATATGATGAAGTATATATCCATGGTAGTAACCATGAAAGATAGTATGTGTTCAGTTCAATCTCAGAAGAATTCTTCTTCGAAGAGAAGCCTTAAAGTACCCCTGGTTGTCCATCCGGATCCGTGATCCTATGTTAAAATAAAGAAGTGGAATCTTTAGGGCATGGAATCTATAAGAAACTCCATGGACCCAAAATCTAAATAAAAACATGAGGAAGAACATGAAGATTTCAAGAAAGAAGAGAAGCCTGAATAACCAGTCATTGTATCGAGAATCACAAGACTACCAACCTAATATGAAAGAAATCAAGCAGAACTGAAAGTTGTGATGAAGAATAGTATACGAAATACTTATGAATGAACACATTGCAAGATATAGAACTAGAGGTTCTCCCAAATGGAGGGAGAAGACTATGATGATTGCTCGTTTCGGTAAACTAGACATACCTCGACATGAGTCATTATATCATCCATAGGTTGGAGTGCTACATCAAGATGAATGCAAAGACTTTTCTCCAGAGCAATTGAACAAAGAGCATATGAAGAGCAACCTCAAAGACCTTGAGGCATACCAGAAAGAGATCCTTGTATACAGATGGAAGAAGATAACTTGGTGAAGAACCTCCAATGCACAACAGAAGCGTGGTGAAGATTCTCTATAACAGAGATATTGTACCAAGATGATTACTTAGTAGATCAGATCTCATGATGATAGAAGAAGTGCCACATGGATATGTTCTAGTGTTCCAACAATGATATACTTTATTGATCAGAGCTACATGAAGCCTTCAAATAAGACCAATACTCCAGAATGAAGTACATTCAAAATCAAGCATTACATTATCTATGATGAAGTTCATAAAGGAGAAAGAGGTTCTCCATTACATATCTCCACAGATGAGCAGATAAACATACATCTTGGTAAAGCTTATATCCAAGATGAGAGAGTTTGTGTACTCAAGATGGAGCTCGTGGAGACGACTTCCCTATTGAAAAAGGAAGAGATGACTCCCAGGTTGGGAGGGAGCACTGATATGTATTGATTTATGGACAGTCATTTTTCAGTTCGAAAAATGGTCCAGTATGAGAAGATTCCTTTCCAGTTCAGAAAGTGGATTGAGATTTCTGATGGACATCGATTTACCATTGTGGTTAACATGGGAAATGGTCCAGATTGATGATGTATCATAGACAACGACTTCCCATTGTGGTTAACATGGGGAGTGGTCTAGGGCAGTCTCTCTTCTTGAGGGTTAGTCAAGAAGACTGGCCTGCCTCGTCGGACAACGATTTCTCATTGTGGTTAACATGAGGAATGGTCCATTTTGGAGGTTGATACAAGATAGTCTTTTCCTCTTGTGGTTAACAAAGGAAATGGTTGGGACAATCATTCCTTAGGGTTTATACATTCTCTCCAGGGTGCACTTTGATTAGTGTAGGATGAATGACCCAGGGTGGGGAATGGTCCAGGCTCAACAATCAGGGACAAGCATTCCTTAGGGTTTATACATTCTCTCCGGGGTGCACTTTGATTAGTGTAGGAAGAATGGCCCAGGGTGGAGAATGGTCCAGGCTCAGAAATCAGGACACTTATTCTTCCTTGCTATAGAAGAATAGTCCATACAACTCATCATTGATGTTTTACATTTTGAGGGTAGATATTCTTTCATATCCACAGATGTGAGTAAAAGATTGGCCCAGATGATTCAATTTATATCATAACATTGTTTCTGTGCAGGTTGATATCAGATGATTTTTATGAAGACTGTATGATAGTAGATGTGTACTATTAGGGTGGATGTGTTCCATTGTTTGTGACTATATGTTACTGATCAAGTACTTGTTTTCTACTTGGTGTGGTAGTGTACCACTGGATTGTAGTTATGTACTACTATGGATAGACACAATTGTGTTCTATTTTTGTTCCGATTACCTTGAAATAATTATCAGCCAGATGAATGATGAAAAGAGATTTTCCAGACAGAAAATGGTTCAAAACATTTACTCTTCTAGATTAGAAGAATGGCTCTTGTATCACTCTGTGGAGTGAGCATCATGTCTGATTACTCAGATAGAGTATGGTTTCGAGAAATGATGCAGCTGATGATGATGCTGGTGCTCATGATCTAGTCTATATAACTATGTTGATGCTACCGAGTGAATGGTATGTTTTGTGCTCAAGACCATTAACTGTAATACCTCCCTAGCGAGGAGGGAGTGTTGATATTATGGTAGCTACGGGAGGTATTTGCCTCCACGTGTAAACCTGACAAGGATATAATACTCTGGGAAGCAAGAAGAAACCCTAATGAGTTGGCTAATAACCCTAGAAGACTTGTCGACTCAATAAGATAATTTATATTAGGTTATTAGCCTCCAAGAGAAGAAGTCGGCCATAAATAATAATATATACTGAACAGACAGATACCTAGAATGAGAAGTCGGCCCAGGCAGTTGGCCAGAATTAGTATAAATATAGGAGGCCAATTCTAATTCTAGCAGGCAGTCTCAGTATTGTAGAGAAACACTTGTGTGCATTGCAGTTGCCCAGTTTCTGCGCAGGTTTGGAGGAGGGTTGTTGTTGCAGCTACTGCAACTAGCAGTTACACTTGGACTATCTCTTGGCTAGGGTTTGGACTATCTGATCAACTCTTGTTGGTGCGCCATCCTTGGGGAAATGTGTGCTACCCTTTGTTTGGCTATCTAGCCTAGGGTTTTCTTCCGGAGTGATTCTCTGTCAAGGTTAAGGTGCTCGGAGGGTGGCTTCGGCCTATGGTTGGGTGACAATAGAGATATTGTCAATGGTAAAACGAGCACATCCACTTATATTCTAACAAAGAATGCTAAAGTTGATGAAGGTATTGACAGTCTTGTAACTGGAACAAATATTGAAAATAACATTATTGAAGTCGCAATGATTAATGAAGAAACCGATAGTAAAATAACATTTAGTGATTTGGTGAATTCAACTGAGATTGATAATGAAGATGAATGTATAACTTCTAATGAACCCTGGGTGAATCTTTGGTCAATTTAGTTAAATATAATGATGGAAACTTTTCAAGTGAAGGTTGGTTACAAATGTTACAGGAGAAGAAACTCATAGATGATTTGTTAAGTGGAAAAGTAACCTTGTTTGCAGAACATGTGGATGAAACTACAACATGGAAGATTGTTGCAAAAGAAGAAGCAAAAGACAAAGATGATTCAACACTTGAATACAATAGCCTTAATGCAATAACAATAAAAGTAAAAGCAGTTGAACAAGAAGAAGAGCACTCAAATGAAGTGTCAACAAAGTTTGAAGAATTATTACAATTTCTTGAAGATTGGCTTGAAACACCATGTTTTGATGGAGCCTGCACAAAAGTTGTAGTAGCAGACAATAGAAATGAAGAATCACTAAATGATGAAGATGACATAGAATGGGAAGCAACAATGGATACATCTGATGAAATTCATGGCATTCTGATGCTTTGGAGTCCTGAAGAAAATAGATTTTCCTATGAGTTAATGTTGCAGCAAATTGATGATCAAAAGATCAATGGTGAAGAAAAAACAACAAATAATGGTATGTGGCAGGAGTTCACATACAAACAATTTATTGAAGAAAAAGTTGAAGAGGACAAACATGGACAATCAGAAATAATCTTCAGATTGATGACTAACACCAACAAAAAGATGAAGGATAAGAAGATGAAACATGGAATTTTCAGCAAAAGAGGAAGACTTAAATTGAAAATGCATAGAGGGTTCAAAATCTGGAAAAGGAGGAAGACTTAAATTGAAAATGCATAGAGGGTTCAAAATCTGGAAAAGGAGGAAGAGAAAAACTCACTCATACATGGAGTTGAAACAAATTTTAAAGTTTTGTTTGAATTGTCCTTTGTAATGTTTGTAAGCCTCGCCGAGACTAAGACCAGCATGCATGTTATGTATTGACATTGTATTAAATCCATTTCTCCATTAAGGGGGAGTGTTAGAGAATAATGGCGAAATGCCATAGTTAGAAAATTGTTAGAACAAATTTCTATTGTACGCAAGATTTGTGTTTGAGTGGTTTTCAGATCCACCAATTTAGAGGCTGTTAGGGGCTATCCTAGCCTATATATTTATATGCAATTTATCAAATTGAACAAAGAATGTGTGAGTGTAGTCTCACTTGTGAACCCTTATGGCCTCACTGTTATTGAGGTTGTGTTATTGAGGTTGATTGATCTCAATTTTTAAGTTCATTCCCCACGATGCTTAAATTTCTGACATTCACTTTGCATTTTCAAGTTCACAATTATGGGATTTCATATTCTGCAATCAAAGACTATGGTTTGTGATTCATCCATTGTAATATTTAAAGTTATTTTCCTCACCCAATTCTGGATTTCATATTCGATACTATAAAACTATGGTTTGTAATTCATTCAATTGTTTTCTTATAAGGGTGATGCTTCAAGGTCAATTTTTTTACCTCAATGTCATTTCCATAAAAGTATTTGTTAAGTCAAACGTATGAAAAGAGAAAATGCGAGCCTTATTAATGCATAGTCAAAATAAGGAAATAAAATAAGGAAATATTATAAGGGATAAACTAATGATGGACAGTTTAATTACGTTAAGAGGACTCACAACTTTTTAATATTAAGGAGATATGTAATTATATTAAGAAGATATGTAATTGGGTTTTCAACATATTATATATATATATATATATATATATATATATATATATATATATATATATATATATAAAATATTTTTAATTGCAATTTTAAGTAAAATATTTTAATAATTTCTTTAAGTTATTAAAGAGATTATACTTRAACAGATTGCATAATTGTTAAAACATTTATGTGATTTGTGACTCGTTATCAATGAATCATATGACATATTAGATTAGTTTTATGGCCAAATCTAAAAGTTTGCAAATTTGCATTATTAGAAACTCTCACCAAGAACATAAACATAGAACTATAATAATTTAGTATAAAATGAAAAGGAATGAGATAACTATATTTGAAAATGGCCTCAACTAATATCCAAATGTTAGTGAATCCTAAATCCATTTAAATGTTATTTTATTTTTTAAATATATTTCAATTTTTTTTATTAACTATAATTATATTATTAATTTAAATGTTTTATGTTGATATGTAAAAAGTTATAAATTTCAATTTTAATAATATAATTATCTCAAAATTTTATTATTCTTTTAATTCTATAAATGTAATAATAAAATTGAATTAATTGAGTTTAGTTTGGGTAGTTGGAAGGAATGATTGTTATTCTTCTCACCTAAGTTTAATTCTTACTAACATATTCAACGTTTAGATATTAATATGAAGAAAACTTACTTACTAACATTTTATATTATCATTAACATTGCAAAATCAAATTGCAATTTAAGTATATGAAGATGTCTACAATCCATTTTTATATTAAAAATAACGATTTTAAGAATCTAAAAATATGATTTTAATAAAGATTTTATAATCGGATTTCAATGACAATTTGTGTTAATTAAAAAGAACCATGAGGGAGATGAGAGATAAGAACATCTAAAAAGGGAATTGATTTGTCCTTTTCGGTTTCCATAGTGAATAGGATGTGAGGGGAAAGGCTATTAAGATGGTTGAAAAAAAAAATCAAGTTGGAATGTACATGAGGCCAAATAACAAATGTGTCATCTACAAACTGAAACCAACATTTGAGTTTGAGATCAAAGTTGTTTAAGGCTAAGGACTGAAAGTGTTCCATAAATATATTAGCAATCACTGGGGATAAGGATGACCCCATGGTTGTACCTTCGGTTTGTTCATAGAAAACCCCTTTGAAGGTGAAGAAGGTAGAAGAGAGGTAGATTTCAATGAGGTTAAGAGTTGTAGGGTCTACAGGTTTGGAGATCAAGGTTAGGGACTCCAAGACATGAATTTTGATGAATAAAGAAACCACATCAAAGATGACCATGAGGTTTTGATTATCAAGTTGAAGATTCTGAGTTTTATGAATGAAATCTGTGGAATCTTTAACAAAAGAGGAGGTTTTGCTGATGAAGGTCTAAAGCTTACTAGCAAGAAAACAACTAAGTGCATGAGTGGGGCTCCTATGGCACTCACTATAGGTTTAAGAGGAAAATATTTTTTATGAATTTTGGGTTGCCTATAGATCCTCGGGGTTTGGGGGTTATGAGGAATGAGACGCTTTTGGATGTTAATATCTAGGGAGAAATGTTTAATGACTAACTCATACCGATAGATACCTTCATGCCATTTCCCACTATCATTCGGCTAAAACATCCATTGTCCTTAAAACCCTGATTACCCAAGACATTCACATATCAACCCCTCAATTCCTCGCAAAGGAAAAATCCCACCTAACCAAGGCTCTTTTATCCAATGACTACTCTCTCTCTCAAATAAAACAAGCCTTGTATTGGACTAGAATTCCTAATATCATCATCATCATCCCCTCCTTGTTCTCTCATTTCCCTTCCTTATATCTAGGGCACTACCGATTGTATCTCAAAACTTTTGGCTAAGAATAATATCAAAACCTTGTTCAAACCCTATAAAACCCTCAAACGACTATTTAGAACTGCCAAAGATAAATCTGACCCGATGCTTGGCCTAAGAATTTACCAAATTCCTTGTTCGTATGGAAAATATTACATAGGTTTAATTGGCAGATCCTTCAAATCCCATCTTAAAGAGCATATAGTTGATACTACCCACAACCAAATTTCCAAATAAGCTATCTCTGAACACTCCTTTAAATCCAAGCACCTAATTTTATTTGACCAAACTAAAATTCTAGCCTCATCCCCCTCTTACTCCTCTCACCTCATTTGGGAAGCCCTTGAAATTGAAAAACATCCTAATAATTTTAATCATGAAGATGGCTACAAAATTAGCCAATTCTAGAAGCCCACCATTTATCGCCTTGATCATTAGACTACTTTTGTTTGGATTTCAGTAGCTTGATTGTTTCCATCCTATCCTTTTCCTCTCGCTTCACCTTTTTAATTTGATTCTTTTCCTTGAATCTAATTGTTTCTCTATTTTCTTTTCATCGTTTTTCATCTCGCTAAAACCAACTTGTATCTGTGTTTTCTCTTTGACTTTTCAATTTATTTCATTTCATTTATTATCATTATTAATTATATCTTATTAACATTAGTAATTATTTCGTTGAATTGAAGAAATCTCATTATTTTATTTTTGTCATTATTAGTCTATCCCGACACCTTTCAATACTATATTATTCTCAACAACTTTATTTACCTTTTTCATTAATATTTTATCCTTTAATCTCAATGACCAATTTTAATATTTTATTCATTTCCATACATAATTTTGTTTCCTATCCTCGGTAATTACCACTGTTCCTTTTAAATACAAACCTCAACACTCTTTTCTAGCACAATAGCTTCTTTATCCTTAATGATAAGTGGAGTGTCCACTCGAAACATTTGACATTTCAAATCTCACACAATTTTTATCCAAAAAAAAATTCTTACATTAATTGAAGTTACCACACCCATTATATTAAAAAGGCATGTGGTAAAATGTCGGGTTTAGCCTTATGCATAACATCTACATGCCCATACCCACCATATCAATTGCAAAAGTTTATTGGTACAAATACATAGTTGTAATTTGAGATAGTTTGATTGCAATTGTTACACAAAGTTCACTAACAACATAACAATGCTCCTTGTCCCTTCAATTTGCTTCGACGTTCCCATTTGGTCGTTAAGGGGGTATGCTAGTTTTATGCATGTTTTGATACATCTAGAATATGAACTAGAGCATTGTGGCCTGGTAAGAATGAAATGGATGTATAATATAGAATGAAATATGAAGGTTTTTAAAAAAATTGTTCATACTAAGGGAAAAAATTGAAGACAACATGTCTCAGGGATATTCAATGAAAGAGGTTGTGGGATTTTTCATAGAGTATAGGAAGGATTTTAAAAATGCCAATCGATGTGTATGGGATGATGAAAAAGATGAGAGAAGGTGAAGTATTGGAAGGAAATGAACATTGATTCATGCTATCACATGAGGAAACAACTACGATACATGCATATATTCTTCAAAACATATATTCATTTGATAAGTGGCATAGGTGGAAATATTCTTTACATGATAATTTATTTATTCAATTTCATTTACACATTTATATTGTTATTCTTACTATCTTGTATGTTCATATTGTATATAAAAAATACCAAAAGAGATTCAAACAAGGATGCATTAAGATTGAAGGCACAAACTTCATGATCTGATTGGAGGCGATTCTTTTTTGAAATTTGATGAATGGATCATTGATGCAATCAACGACACAAAACAATAAGGTCAATATATAACAATGGAGGATATTGAACTTTCACAATCTCCACATTTATGGGCTTGGCACTTTAGTGGAATGTGAGCCTATGGTAGTCATTTAAGAGTGGAAGAAAAAGACAAAGGAAAGACAAATTGTGATTGTATTGTTAATGTTGGATTTCATCTGAAACTAAGAAGAAATTTTATGTTGGATTCATCCAAGAAATTATTCAAGTTTATTATGGTGAAAATAGTTCAAACTTGATGAGTATGGATTTTTACGTGCAAATACATGTCAATTTTATAAGAGACCGATGATTTGTATGTTTCCCCTCTTCAATTTAACCAATCATTTCTAATTGATGATGTAAGAAGCCCAACATGGTCATATGCCATTCAAACATAGTCTTCAAAACATAAATTCATGATAGTTGTTGATATAATGCATGATGACAAATGTAATAATTTACAAGAAACATTGGAAGAGAATATGAAAATGAGGATAGAGTGTTTGACAAAGAGACCATTATTCCCAATGAAGAGATTGAGAGAGAGAATGTAATTCATGTTGTAGATGAGGATTATGAATAAAATCAAGTAGATGCATACATGAGCTATTAGGATCATGATCTTGATGGAAACGTGGATGATAATTATGATGATGATTTGTCACCTTTACTTTATGGATTCAATTTTCACTATGCAAATGGAATCTTTTGTTTTAGCCATGGTATCAACCAAATGGTTTTACTGATCTTTTTCTAAAATAAATTCTTATTAGTTTTATTAGTGTGCAAAGACTTTTCCTTGTGTATTTTTCTATTATATTTGTTTTAGGAAACATTTTATAGTTCATACTTGATCAAACATTGAGATATACATAGTTCATGCCTCTTAATTTGACCATTTTCACTATCCAAATGGAATTATTTTTTTGGCCATGGGATCAACCAAATGGTTTTACTAATCTCTATCTAAATGAATTCTTCTTAGTTTTGTTGGCATGTGAGGTTTTTTCCTTCTGTATTTTTTTATTTTTTATTAGATATGTTTTAGGAAACATTTCATAGTTCATATTGAGTAAACCATGGGATATGCATAGCTCATGCCTCTTTATTTTCATATCATTCTTCTTTTCTTAGTCTAATTAGCATAGATTAGGCAATTTACAGGAAAAAGGGAACTAATGACATTATTTATGTGAAATGTTGTGAAGAAGAAGGAATTGAAGCACAAAAATAGCAACACCAATGCTGAAAATATAACGGAAAATGAGCATCTTTGTAAAGAACGTGTAACAAAAAATGTTGAATATTTATGTAAGTAGTTAGTCTACTTACCTTTTCACTTCTAGACATATTTCAAGAATATAGTATAGAATTTGTTTAATGGTGTAGTCCACACATGCTTTTTATACTAATATAATATGTTTTATGTCTTATAGTGTTATATTTGTATGTAGGCTAGAACTCATCATTATACCCTTTCATTATAAATGTACCCTTTGTCTCATATATATATATATATATATATATATATATATATATATATATATATATATATATATATATATATATATATATATATATATATATATATATATATATACCAAGGAGACCTAGTCTTAGGATCATATTATCTCATCGTGTACATTGAATATATTGTAAAAGGAGGTTTTTCCCTTGAAGTGGACTATTATTCATTGACTTTTTATCATTTTCAAGGTGATGGTTCATAACAGAACTAGATTGCACATAAAAAAGAGAAAAAATGTCAAAGGGAAAGAAAATACATAGTGCTACCAACTCATAGAAGCCAATGCATTGGTGATTCAATACATGTAGTTCAATACAATACTTGTGATCTTGAGCAACCTGATATATCATATGATCTACAAGAGATTCTTGATAGACATGAGGAAAAGGAAAATCAAATTTGTAGTTCCTTTATTTAAAATTAAAGGACATTTTTGAATCAATCACATTTGTGGTGCCCAGTGAGATACCTAGTGCTACAATTTTTATGGCCAAGAAGAAAGAAGTTCAACCTAATGCAATTGAATAACCATTGGTTACATATTTTCCAAGCAATGTGCCTCAAAATACACTTGATGCATCTACTAATCTTGATGCAATAGGGACACCCAATATTTATGGTTTTGAAGATGTATAGACTATTGTCAAAAGATGAAGACTAGTCAAGAGACATATAGGTGTACAGAAAGGAAAGCTAAAGAAAATAAACTTGAAGGGAAGAAGGATTTCCTGGTTGAGGTGTCAAAAGATGATGAGTCCATTGGCCAACATGTTTCAAGGTGGGCCACAAAGTTGGCTACATGATGTTCATCCCAAGACTTTCATTTTATAAAATTTGAGGCTCATGCCACCTATCCCACATATGCAAAATTACCATTTTAAAAATGATCTTAAATATTAATATTCATCATTACAAGTGTCACCCACATGCACAAGTGCACATGAAATTACCAATTAAAATTTTAAAATAAATCATTTCCATCACCCACCTTTCCTTGACCTCCTAAATTTACTCTATGTGCTCCCGAGATCTTTTCTATTAAGCACCTGATTATGTTATATTGAATAGAAACAAGAATATCATAGGAATTACCAATTGAACAATAAAATATATAGAATTAGCACATCAAAATGATACCTTTATTGAAACCGAAGCAATTTTCACTTGCCTCTTCAAGGGGGAAACCTCCAGCAGAGTAGATCTCTATTACAATAATTCTCAAGACAAAGATTTCTCATGCCCTCAACTCATATTTATACTAAAGCTATCTACCCAAAAGAACAATCTAGAGGAAGATCTTTCTAGAAGAAAAATCTTCTATTAGGTATTCTTACATTGGACTTATTCTCCTTAATCCTAGGCCTTATTTATTAATATCAACCTTTATTACATTGAAAATACATTATTCTACCTACGTGAGGGGTTAGGGAGGTTAGGTCCCTAACATGCCCTCCCCCTTAAAAAACATCATTGTCCTCAAGTGATCCAAAACGGATCCAGAGAAGGCTAAGAACAACTCAGAACTTGTAGAGGCAACTCAGGATGCTCAGAATGTCCTCAACAGACAGAGAAAGGGAAAAAATGAAAAGTTCCCAAAACTTAGTGAAAATGACATTATCGCGAAGAGTGCATCACAAGATTTCTAATGGTGCAAACAACTCATCAAACAAAGTTATAGATTGAAAGATATTTGTGGTCAAAGTTTGGTCAACCTAGCCCAATCAGCATGGGATGAGTCAGCATTCGTACTGCTAATGTCAACATCCGTACGGATGAAGTCAACATCCGTACATCACACGTGGCAGGAGCAGAAGGTGACATGTGTCATGCTGACATCAACATGGTAACGTGGCAGCACTAGAGGCTACCACGTGTCACCCGGTTTTTGCACTTTCAGGTCGATCTGTGGACTAATAGGATCGTGCCACGTGTCAGTCTATATAATGATGTGGCATAGTGATGACGTGGAACAGTGACATGGCACAATGATGTGGCGTGCTGATGTGGCTCTGACATGGCAAAGGAAAACATGGACCAGTGGGAGCATGCCACGTGGCCTAATTAGGGGTTTCCACGTGGCAGGAGGCAAAAGCACAAGGACAACCTGTGTTCGATTTTTGAAAAAAATTGTTGATTGGCGGGTTTGCCAAATCTGGCGGACCACTCCAAATCCGGCCATGTAATATTTGTTAGCACCCTGGATAGAGTCTCGACCAAAAATTGGCAGAATCAATATATATATATATATATATATATATATATATATATCTAACATATGGTTCAACTATATAGACAAAAGGGGAAGGCTAGTGGGTTTAACCCTGGGACCTCCTCTCCACTATGCACCTTAACATTCACGCCCAAACCAACGGACCAATGGTCCATGCTTTGTATTGAATGCTTCCCATATTAATTGAATGCTGAGTCCATCGAGCCATGGGAGGAAGGCACAAATATTGTACGACGTTTGGGCACACATTTCTATGCAGTCCAGTCATTAATTACAGGTTGCAGAGGGGCACAAAAACCGAGACAAATTTCTTCTTAGTCTTGGGAGTGCCAGAGTTGGATCGAGGTGTGGAGACAATCATTTTTGGGTAATTCGACGCCACGAATTCAATGGTGCTGTCTGTTTTCTTATCTGAGCATTATTTCCACAGCTTGATTTCAGGATGAGGTATACTTATGTATTTTGCCAAATTCTTTTGCTGAGTTAATGAAAGAGCCTACCCATTTGAAAGAAGGACCCGGAGACGTAGTCCACTAGGGATGAATTCCGTTATCAAGTTTTTGTGTTCAGATTTGATGCTTATGTCTCTTCATTTTTGAGATTTTTCTTATTTAATGGTGCACTTTGATTTATGCTCATTTAATGCAATTATTTATATGTCACTTGATGAAAAGATCCCAGATCATGTTGGTATCATAGCATTCATATTTGACTTGAATTGTTGAGTGTGAATGCTTACTAGGTCCAAGCATAAGTAGGGTGGAGGAACTCTTAAGACTTTTAATCTCGAAGTTGGCCATGCATCTTGAAGGAAGAAAATGGCAGAAGAAGACAAGCATGATGAACAAGAGAAAAAATTTCATACGGTATTTTATCGCATGTCAGAAATGGTCGAACGAATATATGGAGATTACGAGAAGAGGATGAAGAAGAAAGGGAAGAAAAAGGAAGCACATGCAGATGATGATGCTTCGGTAAACCAAGGGGCTAGAGGAGATCCTCTTGAGCCTCCATCTTCACCTTCAAGTTCTAGTTCTTCTTCCTCTGAGCATTCTCACCATTCTAGCCATAAAGCCTCTTTTAAGAAACAATTATTAAAGATTGATGTAACATTTTCTTTACCTATGTTTAATGGAGATGATAATCCTGAAAAGCTCGATAATTGGATCTGACAGGTTGAAGTATATTTCTATGTTCAACATATTGATGAAGAGGAAGTTAAAGTGTAACTGGATTCTCTTCGGTTGGAAGGAACCACTCTCGTATGGTGGGAGAGCAAGCTTCAGGGTGGAAGTAAGTGTGGTAATCTTATTTCCTCATGGTCAGAATTTAAATCAATGATAAGGAAGCAATTTTATCCATTAGGGTATTTACATAAAGCAATGATGGAATGGCAACGTTTAAGGAAAAGTAAAGGTCAAACTGTACAAAGTTTCACAGAAGAATTTAGGAATAAATCTCTCGCATTAAACATTCCTTTGGATTCTTATGAAACTTTAATGAAGTATATTGGCGCACTTCATAGTTATATTCATCATAATTTTATCTTGTTTAACCCCACTAGTCTTGACGAAGTTTGTGTGCAATCCACTCACCTTGAGAATAGGGGGAAGCATGTTCAAGAAGATCCCACGAAGAAACCTTCCAATATCCCACATAAAAATTTCACGAAGTTTAAAAGGAAGGACAAGAAGGCCGCCACAGTGATGAGAGAAGGAGGAAAGCCATATTTCACTCATTGCAAGAAAAGCGGTCATGATGAAGAACATTGTTGGAAACTGCATCCAGAGAAGAAACTAAAATAGTTCGGTGGAAAGGGGAAGACAAAAACCGTTGGTACAGTGCAACAAGATATTGGTTTCAATTTAGGAGATAAAGGAAAGATCACAACAGTTGGACTACAAGGTAAATATTCCCTTCATGCTAGTTCAAGTTCCAATAATTAATCTCATGATGATGAACGAAAGAGGAATGAATTATTTCACATAAGAGTTGTATCTAAACACACTAAAATAGATACATTATTTGATCTGGGTTCCCAAGTAAACTTAATATCTGAAGCACTTGTCAAGGATATGGGTCTTGAAACAAAACCACATCTGAATCTTTATCCTCTTGGTTGGGTATGTGATAAAGAAAAACTTAATGTCACCAAACAATGTAGGGTCAAATTTTCTATTGCTTCAAAGTTGATTGATGAAGTGGATTTGGATGTTGTACCACTTGATATATGTGGCATAGTGTTGGGAATTCCTTATCCTTATGATATAAAATAAGTCTTATTTCATCATGAGAACAAATACCACCTTACTAAGGGGGGAGTGGAATATATTTTTAGAGCTCACAACATGAGGGTAAATACAACACTTGTTAGTGTAGGGCAAATGAAAAGACTCATAAACACTAATAAGAGATATGTACTCATGGTCGTAAGAGAGAAATGTGTTGGGACATCCGACACTTTCCAAGGATGTGATCCATCTCATAAAAAAGAATTAATTGATATTATTTCTAAGTATGATGATATTTTTCAGGAACCAGGTGAATTACCTCCTAAGAGGGAAATCCAACATGAGATACATCTTCAACAGGATTCGCCTCTTCCTAATGTGGGCATGTACATGATGTTAGTTGTGGAGATGATAGAGATTAAGAAGCAGGTACATGGCTTATTGAATCAAGGGGTCATAAAGCCTAGTTCATCTCCTTGTGGTTCTTCGATCGTGATGGTGCCAAAGAAAGATGGCACATGGCGAATGTGTGTCGATTACTGGGCCTTAAATAAAATCATGATGAAAAATCGATACCCTCTTCCTCGTATAGATGATTTACTTGATCAGTTGAATAATGTTGTTTATTTCACTAAGTCGGATTTGCACAGTGAATACCATCAAATCAGGGTCGCAGAACATGATGCATGGAAAACTATCTTTAAAACCAAACAGGGATTGTTTGAGTGGTTAGTTATGTCACTTGGACTTTGTAATGCTCCAACAACTTTCATGCATGTGATGAATGATGTATTCAGGCCTTTCCTAGATGACTTTGTGATTGTATATTTAGACGACATTCTTATTTTTAGCAGGACTTGGGATGAACATGTGAGGCATGTAAAGCAAGTATTGGATACTTTGAAAAGGGAAAAGTTGTATGTAAAATTATGTAAATGTGAATTTGTCAAGACTGCACTTGTGTACTTAGGTCATATTATAGGAGGAGGACAATTAAAAATTGATCCTTCCAAAATTGATGTAATTGTAAATTGGCTTGATCCAAAAAGTGTAACCGAGGTCCGAAGCTTTTTAGGTGTAGTCCAGTATTGGAGGAGGTTCATTTAAAAATTCTCCTTTATAGAATCTCCTTTGCATGCCTTAACCAGTGTCAAAACACTTTTCAGTGGGAAGGAAAACAACAAAAAGATTTCGACACTTTGAAGGAGAAGATCAGTACCGCACCAATATTAGCATTGCTGAATCTTCAACAACCTTTTGAGATCGAGACATATACTAGTGGATACACCATGGGTGAATTATTGATGCAATATCGTAAGCCTATATTTTACCACTCTGAAAATTTTAACCAAGTTGTTGTTAAATATCCTACATATTATAAAGAGTTGTATGCATTAGTTCAAAGCATAAAGAAATGGAAGAACTACTTGTTAGGGAAGGAAACAATCATACATACAGATCACCAACCCTTACAATATCTTCAAGAACAGACCAAACTGCAACAATATCGACACTACAAATGGATGGGATTTCTACAACAATTTCATTTGGTAATCAAGTACAAAAAGGGTACAAGTAACAAGGTAGAGAACTATTGTCTGCAAGGAAAACTATTCTACCATATTGGAAAGCTATGTATTCCTACAAGTGAACGAGTCCATGTAATACGAGAAGCTCACACTTCTCTTGTGTCTGGGAATTTTTGGGTAGGAAAAACTATGGCTCATTTGCAGAGGTTTTGTTATTGGCCTCAAATGAAAGAAATTGTAACTAAATATGTAAAGGGGTGTGTGATGTGTTATGCTTGTAAGCCCACTAATAGAAAATTGGGGCTATACTTGCCACTTCCTGTTCCATCCCATCCATTGGAAAGTATCTCCATGGATTTTGTAGGGGGTTTACCGATGACCAAAGGGGGTCATGACTATTTGTATGTTGTAGTGGATAGGTTCAACAATATGTGTATCTTGATGCCATGTAAAAATAAGATCACTACTGAGCAGATTGCTAACATCTTCTTTTAGTATGTTTGGGTTCACTTTGGGTTACCCACATCCATTGTCTCAGATTGAGATACTTGATTCCTTGGGGATTTTTGGACTGGCTTGTGGAGAATGATGGACACCAAATTGAAGAGGAGCACTTCTTTCCATCCAAAGACCGACAAACAGACAGAGATGGTAAAAAAAACAGTGGTACTTTTTCTTTGAGGCTACTACAGCAAGAATCCTAAGTTATGAGATGAACAGATACCCTATGTACAACATGCTTACAACCGAGTTTTACATTCCTCCACTCAAATTTCACCTTTTGAGACATGTTTTGGGTACCTACCCAAGGTTCCTTTGGACTTGATGTATGGGAGAGATGCCGATGTGAATGGAGAATGAACAGAGGACAAAGCCCACAATTTCATCCAGAGGATCCAATAGATACACCAGGAAGTCAGGGAACCGTTGGAGAAAAGTCAAGCACAATATAAAGCTCGACATGACAAGCATAGGGTTGATCATTAGTTCCAGGTTGGATACTGGGTATGGATTCACATCAACAATGAGAGATTGAAGGGTGAAGGCAAGAAACACAAGCCCATTCGTTATGGACTGATGGGTGTTCTATATGCACTAAAAACATAGTAAAAACCCTTAATTAAATTGTCAACCCGGGGTAAGTAAACTTAGAGTTGTAGAAAAAGATATGCCAAAGGTAGAAGGCTGGTAGGAGTATAGTCTAACTAAGGAAGGTAGCTATCTAAGGCTAATCTACTCAAGCAAAACCTATCTAATGAGCAAACCCTACTAAGCAATTTGAAACTAAGTAACCTAAGTACTTTTGGGCCAATGGTCGATGGATAGTCCTAAGAAAGAAAATGAAAACTCTATGTAAAACAAACTAGTTTAAAAATAAGCAAAAAAAAACTACTAAGCATAATAAGCAAATGACAAAAGAAAACTTCTTTAACTTGCCAACCTACATTCAATGAGAAACTACCCTATGAAAGAAAATAAATAAGAAAGTAAACAAAAGCACCTATCTAACCTATTAAAGCAAATAGACAAGTAAACAAAGGCAACTATCTAACCTACTAAAGAAAAAGACAAGCAAGCAAAGGCATATAACTATCCTACTAAAGCAAAAGACAAGTAAACAAAGACAACTAACTACTACAAGCAATCAAAGTAAAACTTCTCATTAAACAACTATCTAGACTAAGAGGCAAGTGGACTAAATGCTTAATGCAAAACTATTTCTAATGCGTGAAAGGAAATCTAAGAGGCAATTGGACTAAATTCTCAATGCAATGCATGAAAGGAAATCTATTCTATTGAAATCAATACAGACTAACAACTAACTCTTAATAAGAAAACTACTATCTAATCTATCAAAGCAAAGTCTATCTATCCTACAGCAGCAATAAAACTATTTCCTAAGCTATGAAAGCAAGAAACTATATCTATGAAAGAAGGAAAACTATCTTTTAACCTATGACAATTCAAATATAATGTTGGTGGTTGTGTGAATGTCTTCGGTGTTGGATAATGTCTCTATGGCACTTGACAACAAAGGGCAATTCCAATGGTATAATCTCAATACTAATCTCAATGGAAAAATGAAAGGTATGGAGTAAACAATCCAATGAAAACTTAGCCATGAAAAAAAAATGTTAAATACCCTGCATATTCATGTACAAACCATCAACAACATAACGAGATCATCATTATTTAACTAAGAAATTTAATTGCATTTTAATTCTAGGAAAGGAGATTGTGTAAAATGAAACTACACTATGTCTATTCTAACCATTCAAACTACAATAAAGAAATGACTAAAAACAAAAATTAAAAACTGATATTAATAAGTAATCTAACAATTATATTAACCAACAACTAATTAAACAAATTCTATATAAAAATAAGATGAGCAAGCTATGATTAAAAACTGGAATTAAATCTATCCATCCATCAATCCTTGTCAAAAGAAAACCCAAATTAAAAACTATGTTCTATCTAATTAAAAATCTGTTTTAAACTTAACTGTAAAATCATAAAAGAAAGCATAATCTAATTGTATATGGGGTTAGTATTAAGAGAGAGAGACTTGCAAGTATTTTCCTAGTCTATAAAATCAATGCATGCTAATATGTATCAACATCTATCCTGCAAAACAATAAAAACAATTAAGCTACAACAAACTAGTTAGCATAATAAAAACATACATGTACAGGAAGATAAAAAGAGTAATTAAATTAATAATTGCATAAAAACACACTGATAGTCACCAAACTGTTGGTGGGCCCCGCAACAAGTTGTGGCTACTTCCTACAAGCACACCACGAGCTTAACAAGGCAAATCCACCATCAAAACTTGAAAACGCAGTTCTGGCATAATTCTGGCAATGTAAAATATCAAAAATAGAGGAAAATGAGTTTGTCTCCAATACAATGGTTCTTCTACTTGCTTAACAATCTTATGACCATCCTAGCAGTATTTATAATCTTAAGGACCAAGTGGTCGACCACAAGAGGGTTGAACCACTTCTAATTTCGGCAAAATAYAATAAATGATGCCCTAACTGACAAAATAGAGCAAGCCAATAATCGCCCTCTTTGGACAACTAAAACTGAGTTGTCTGGAGTTCAATAGCTGGAGGGGGCGATCATGAACAAAACTCATGTGCCTGATTTTCCCGTCACTGGCCRCCAATKCCATAACCGCCAACTCGCCTTCCATTTCTGAGCAATATGGAGTGYTGGACAGAGTGCCAGAACGAGTGTCGGATCAAGTGTCAGAACTAGAAACATAGTGYGTTTTTTCCCTGTAACACCAAAAAACGTGAATTAGCTCTTAGAAATCATAAAACATGATGAATTATACTTGATTCAATCATTAAACATGAATTACACATACCTTATGGCGATCATACCATTTTATCATGAAATTCTTCAAAAAGATCCTTTAAAGGATAAAAAACGCATATGTACATGTGGCAAAAATGTATAATAACTGTCATAAAAATGATCACATCTCGGGCCCAACATTACCCCCACACTTATGATTTTGCAGGTCCCACTGCAAACAAAAAGAAGTTACCCCTTGTGACTAGGCTTGCTGAGGAGGATCAGCTTTGGAAGCCTCTCCTTCTTGCTGTGTAGACTTAGCCTTGTGCCTCTTGTGTTGCTTCAATTGTGCTCTGAGGCTGTGGTTAGATTTAGTCATTTCATCAACCAACCGCTGAAGGGAGTTGACCTTTGCCTGAAGGACTGCATTGTCATGATGAAGGTGTACATCTACTGTCTTCCTCTCTTCCAACTGTTGGAGAAGTTGATGGTTTTCTTTTTGTAGTTTCTCTATGGCTGGGACAGAATCGATGATCTTTGAGGAAGGCTTAGATCCTTTGAGGGATGTGGATAATCTATTAGTTTTAGGATCCATATTGGGCATGGGTGAAGTAGGAGTAATGGGAGATCGGTAAGGTGAGGTAGGTTCTGATTTTTTTTTCCTTAGTGGCTCTAATCCATCCGTAGAGACTTCCCTAGGTTTCTTATGAGGGCTCTCAAGGTCGGAGGACACTTGGATGGGGTTCGAAGCAGGTGGAGGTTTTGCATAAGGCTTGGTTCTTATGTTCTAGGTACTCTTCTGAAAGGGTCCCTTACCAAATCGATTGGCTCCCCTCTTGTTTGTAGGAATGATGGGAAAGTCTTGCTCCATTACTTCTTGGAGATTTTTAGGTGTAGGATCAAGAGAGAGTGAAGACATTGGGGGGTCAACAATGGGCTTCTTTTGGTTTTTGATCTTGGTCTTTTTACCCGATGAAGAAGTAGGGATATCAACAAGTTTTTGGTATTGTTTCAGCAAAGAGAGGGTTTGTGCAAGGGAGTTTGGAGTTCTTGTAGAGCGAGGCTTGGATGGAGAGATAGTTTTTAGGCTAAGTGGCTTTTTGTCAGTCTTAACTATCAAGTGAGGGTTTGCAAATTGGTAGATAAAGGCATCCCAATTTTGCCCTTGTTTCTCTAGTTCGACAAGAATGAGGAGCTTGATCAAGCCATGGTGGAAGAGACTATTGTGGGGGTTAGTCACATTTTTCCTCACTTGAGAGGAAATCTTCTCCAAGATTTTGATAAAATAGAAGGGGAAGTTCAAGGGTTTGTTGAACAGAAAATGAGCCAACAATCTAAAATGACAAGCTTTGAAAGTAGAGTATCTACCTTCACATGTAATTAAACTTATGATGACAATGAGGGGATTGACCAATTTTTCCTTTATCCACTCCTTAGCATACCCTTTTTCTCCTGAAATTCTCTCGAATTCGAGCTTAAACAACCTGTTGTAACTTGAGCATGGCAATTGGTGGTTTTTGAACCATCTATCTCCCATTCTTGGAAGCTTTGTTGCAGCAGCAATGGACTCTTCTGAAACTTCAAAGGTAAGAGACCCTACATGTGTTGTCTTACCATCGAAACCAACTGCAAATTGCATAGAGAGGCCGTCATCGTGGCCCTGCAAGCTAGATAGAAATGGCCCCTAGCCAACGCGCAAAAACACTTCTTTGCACTGTGCAAATTCGGGAATGGAAAACAAGTCTGCATAGGAGGAGGGTTTGTATCTCCTGGGCATTGTGATAGAGGTGGAATTCACCAAGAAAGGGCGAAATCGAGCCAAGCAATGACATGGATTGAGCACAGGCCGAATGCGTTTTGGACAGGGGACGAATTGGTAGAGGTTGGGCACAATTCCTTAACGCAGAGGAGATCAAATGGCAAGGGAAAATTGAGATAATGGTTGCCCAGACCGATTTTGGATGCATCTATAGTGGAGTAGGTTACCCACATGTGCGCACGAGCTGCCATGTGTGGAGAATTTGAATTTGAAGGGTTGATTTTGGGCAATGTAATGGTGCGTATTTAGATCAATGTCCAAGTCTTTTGACTTGGACATTTGATCATAAACATATGAAACATCTCCAGTCAATGTTTGCAACCAATTTAATTGAATGAAATTGATTTCTAGTTACCTGGAATCTAGGACAGTTATTGGTATTCAATTCAATGGAACTTCATTCAACACTTCAAACGACATCTCATCCGGCACTTCATACGGTACTTCATCTGATACTTATGTGTTAAGTGCATTTTCACCTCTTATAATGGATAGCCTACAAATTTGAAGTGTTTTTTAAAATCATAGTAGTTAATGAGCAGAGGCAAAATGCTCCATGCTCACTTAATATTCTTGCATATGACATATAATGTCAAAAACCTATAATGAACAAGTTATAGCAAGCATAAAAATGTATTGTCAAACCTATAATATGAAGCATGTAATGAAACAACAAATCAATAAAGAGTGGTTTGTTAAGTAACCAATAAAGAGTGGTATGTTAAGCAAGAGTTCAGTAATTTATAGCACACAGGAGTTAAGCATTTCAAAAAATAACATGATTATCAATGTAATAACATGTATCATGGTAATAATACAAAAATTCTTGCAACGACTTATTTCTCTAGGCAATGATCATTTGTCAGCGCATGAACCCCTCCCCCACACCTAAGTATTGTGAAACCTCACAATCAAAAGTATAGGAAACTAGTCAGTATCCCCCAATAGACGAATATTTATAGTATGTCAAGTGTAAAGATCAAATTTCACAGCTTGGTCTGACGAGACAGTTAGAAGATGGTCCCACCTATAGGATAATATATCCTATATATAGATAAGAAGAGGTAGGCAAGAGAGTTTCAAGATAGTGTTAGAGTTATTTCCCAATGGAAAGTTTATGAGATTCATTAACTGTAGCTTAACCACACATACTCCATGTCAGCTTTGTTTGCAAGTAATGCCGTACATCAGGACAAGTTTAAATTTATGAGTTATTTTTGTTAGATTACCATCCTCGCTAGGTAGAATGCCCCACTGCTAGTAAGCCTGTTCAGTACTCCGGTGGGTTTACCTAGTCATACCACAGGCCGGTACCCGCTTCTAGCAGACCTATTTAGTATCCCGACGGGTTAGCCTCTTAAACCCTTAGAGATTGGCCCTCCATATTTTAAGATTTTAGAATAAGATTGCTTATGCAAGAAGAAGGGGGAACAACTCTGAAACAACTTTTTTTTTTTTTTTATCAATTGGGATGGTATTTATGTTATAGGATGACTTTTCATTATATATTTAGTGATTGTCCTGATGTAAGGGGTACTTATGCAGACGTGGCCTATCTAAAGATATGATATAATCAAGCTATTTAGTGTGTAGTGGATGGTACCATTGAGAAAGAACATAAAGGCATCTCTAGGCTCAACTCACTTTCTTCCTTGTAGTTATTGTGATCTTTCCATGACTAAATGCTAATTAGACTTCCTTGTTACTCTTTGATAAAGACACTTGACTCACTTACTCAGGTTTCTTGGAAAACCTGTACGAGATACCTCTAGGCTTGATAGTTATGGTATCACTTCCTTATACAATGGTGAAGAGTTTCAAGAGCAACTGCTTTAGAATGCCTTAAAAAAATGAGAATGTTTGCAAAAATATGGCTAACTACAGTAAGTCAATGTTCATTTGATGCTTTAGAAGACTCAAAATTCAAGTATAACAATGTTTTGAAGAAGAATCCTTGAAACTGTGTACTCCTGGTGAAATAAATACTTACAAAAATATCTAGAATTGCCTTATTAACAAAATGCAAAAACTATTTACATATATACAGTAGGAAATTCAAAAACAAATTCAAGAACAAGGGGGGACTTCCCCATCTACTAAGGCCAATGCTTTGTCAACTGTCATGACCTATAGAAAATCTTCTCTAGAAATGGGCTTATGATAAAACTTAAGTCGGTGTCCATTTACCACAAAGGAGACTTGTCCATCATCAATTGTTTTAATTTTTACAGCTCCATTGTCATATACAATGTCTACCTCGTAAGGACCCAACCATCAGGTGGTGAGTTTTCCTTTGAAGGTTTTGAATCGGGAATCAAACAACAGAGCCTAATCACCAGGYTRGAAGTGTTTCTTCTTAATAAACTTGTCATGCCACTTKCTCCTCTGGTTTTGGACTAATATCGTCTGTTGGATGGCATCTTGTCTGATTTCATCCAACTCATTTAGTTGTAGRGATTGTTTCTTTTGAGCCTCATCCATGTTCAATCCTAATTCTGCGGCAATACGGAAGGTCCTTACTTGGAATTCTATAGGCAAAAGTACTTGTTTCCCATACACTAGCTCATAAGGGGTATGCCCAATGGTATTTCTCCAGGTAGTCTGATATGCCCACAAAGCCTCTGGGAGCCTATCAGCCCAATATCGGTGATGTAACTGAACAATATTGGTCAAGATGGCTTCCAGAACTTTGTTTGTGGATTCTACCTGACCATTGGCTTGCGGGTGGTATGGAGAATATTTACCGTGTTTAATCCCATATTTCTCTGTTAGCTCTTTCATCATCTTGGAAGTAAATTGAGTGCCTTGGTCAGTAACAATTTCACGAGGGACACCGAAGCAGGTAAAGATGTCTTCATAGATAAATTCGACAACAGACTTCTCTGTAGCCCTGAATAGGGCTTTTTCCTCTACCCATTTGGTGACATAGTCCGTACAAACCAAAATATAGTTCTTCCTATGGGACATGGGTGAAATTGGTCCTACAAAGTCAAGGGCCCATTTTTCGAAGGGTTCTATCATAACTTGGGCCTGCAAAGGAATTTCTTCGGATGACATAGGTCTTCCTATCCTTTGGAAACTATCACAGCTTCTCACATACTTGGCAACATCTTTGAAAATGCTAGGCCAATAGTAACCCGAATGTAACACCTTATATGTTGTACGTTTGTCATAAAAATGGTCACCACATGGTCCATCATGACAACTTTGTAGTATATCAAGTACCTCGTCCTCTTGGACACATCTACGAATAATCAAATCAAGACCTGTGCGAAAAATATCATGACCAACCCAAGAGTAATTAGCACTCTGTGTAATAATTTTCCACTTTTCATGAGGTGACAAATGAGACGGTAACTTCCGAGTGGCCAGATAGTTTTCCATATCTGCAAACCATCGAGTATTGATAGAAAGGGAAAAGAAGTGCTTGTCTGGGAAACTATCATCTACAGGGATATCATCATCCTCATTTTTTATTCGGGAAAGAAAGTCAACTACTACATTATCCTTTCCAGGTCGGTCAAGCACAATGATATTAAATTCTTGCAATAACAATTGCCACCTAGTCACTCGGCCATTAGTTATAGGTTTATTCATGAGGAACCTAATGGCAGAATGGTCAGTGTGTAAAAATACTTCATAACCTGTAATTTAATGAAAAAATTTATTGATAGCATGAACAACTGCCAATAATTCCTTCTCGGTGACTGTGTAGTTCAACTCGGTAGGGGACAAGTTCTTGCTCACAAAATAAATGGCATAGGACTGCTGGTCCTCTTTTTTCCCTAATACCCCTCCTATTGTGGTGTCAGAGGCATCAGTGGATATATGAAATGGGAGAGTCCAATTGGGCCCTCTAAGAACTGGTGCCACATACAACTTATCTTTCAGGGTTTCAAAGGCAGTTTGACACTACTTAGTCCAAACAAAATCAACATCTTTTATCAATAATCCAAACATAGGTGCAACAATCTTTGTAAAATTTTCAATAAACCGCTGGTAATATCCGACATGTCCAAGAAAGCTTCTCACCTATTTATGAGTCTTGGGGGGTGGAAGTATGACAATGACCTCAATTTGTAGGATCAACTTTTATCCTTTGAGATGAAACATGATGTCTTAGAACCACTCCTTCAGTTAACAACATTTTGCATTTTTCATGACTTAGAGATAGGTTCATTTCCTGGCATCTGATGAGGACTTTTTCTAAGTTGTCTAAGGCTTCATGGTAAGTGTTTCCATATACTGTGAAGTCATCCATGTAGACCGCCACACAATCATGAATAAGATCGACAAATATACCTAATACTGCTCGTTGAAAAGTGGTAGGAGTATTACACAATCCGAAAGGTAGGACCTTATAGGCATAGGTGGCCCAAGGACAAGTAAAGGTAGTATTGTCTTGGTCCTCGGGTGCTATAAGAATCTGGTTGTACCCATATAGAAAGGAGAAATACTTCTTTCCAGACAAGGTATCTAGAATTTGGTCAATGAAAGGGAGAGGAAAGTATTCTTTCAGAGTGACCTTGTTGAGTTCCCAAAAATCAACACAAATTCTCCATTTCCTGGTCACTTTATTTGGAACCACTACAAGCAGGGATACCGACTTGTTGTCAGAGATGGGAAAGATAAATTTGACATTTAGCAACTTTTGAATCTCCTCCTTGACTATATCCTTGAGTGTTGGGTTCATCCTTCTCTGGGGTTTCCTAACAGGTGTTACTTCCCCCTGGGTTATATATCATGGATGCATGTGTCAGGGTGTATACCTTTCATGTCAGTGTATTCCCAGGCAAATGCTCTTGTTTGTTCTTTAAGGATATCTACTAACTATTTCTATTGGTCTATATCTAGCCCATATTTTATATGTAAAAATTTCCCCGGACTAATCTCGTAGGGCATAGTATAAGACATGGAAGACTCATCTATTTCGAAAATAAAATATGTCGAAGAAAAAATGGATGGATCCAATTGTTCTTGAAATTCTTCCCCAAACATGTACTCAAATTGGGGAAACTACTGTGGAAAATACATGCATGTGATAGCAGAAATGAATTGGTTTAGCACATTTTTTGGTGTATGCTCTTGAAGTGCCCTTGCATGGTCACTAGGCAATACAGGTTCTTCCCAGTCTTCATTCTCGTATGGGCATTCAAGCCACCATATATTCTCCATAATAGGTTGAGTTGGAGGGTAAATGGTGAGCTTCTAGATAGAGAGACCATTTGAGATGGTCATTTCTCCTTCTCTACAACCAATAAATGCATTGGTTGTGGCTAGACAAGGTCTTCCCAAAATAACGGGATGGCCTCTGGAAAAATCCTTTGAATGAATGATAAGGAAATCTACTGGGTACTCCCATGAGGCTAAAGTAACCATGACATCATCTAAAATCCCTTCAGGTATAACCCTAGTCTTATCTGCTAATTCCAAAATGGTTGGGGTAGGCCGAAGAAAAGGTTGTAACTATAATTGTTCCAAGGTAGTAGTGGTCATAACATTGATGGCTGCTCCTAGGTCTATGAGAGTGTTTTCGATGGAGACCTCATTAATGGTTATGGTCACTACGGGGTTTCCTGGATTCCCATATTTTTCTAGCTTTGGTTGCTCTGATATGTACTTAGAGAGTCCTCCTACCAAATGTACTGTAGGAGGGTCCTTCTTCTTCCTACCTGGCTTCTTAATACACAATTCTTTGACTACCTTACTATAGATTGGAATGTCTTTAATGGCTTGAAGTAGGGGAATTTTGACAGAAATATTTTTCAATTCATTCAGAATGTCAAATTCCGGTTGGGTGGTAGGTTTCTCGATTACCAATCAGTCTAGATAAGGAGGGACATCCGTAATTTGTGAAGGTTCATTTTGGGGAAGCTTGGGTTCTTGGTTTTTTGGGATAATAACATCTTCCCACCTAGTATCATCCATGGGTTGTTTGGTAGTTTCTTCTTCTTCTTCTTCCTGGATGACTACTGAAGGTCTCAACCTCTCTATAACTTTTCATGATCTTAGTTGGATTTCCTGTAATGGAACAAGAGTAATAACATATGTCGGGAAGGCCTGCATCTCAACATTGTTAAGAGGTTGAGGGGACTTATTATTGGGGTTCGGCACTGGATGTGTCGGTAATAGTGTCAGTTTCGGGGAGCTTGCATCTTGAAATTTTAGTGATTGTTGTTGTGGAATAGGAGGTAAGGGTGGTAGAACAAAACCTGTTAAAAGTTGCGGAGTGTTTGATGAGAACTGAGGATAAAGATAGTTGGACATAGGGATAGGTAGAGCTTGAGGGTTTCCTTGGTTGTGTCCTCCCCTCCATCCTTGAATCCAAGGATGTTGGTATTGAGTAGACCAGTTCTGCCAACCTGGTGAGTTCCACTATTGTTGTTGATAATAGGGTGGAACTTGAGACTATAGATCCAGGTATGTGGGTTGATTCCTAGGTTGCCATGGCCTCCTAGGTGCATAAGAAGATTCCCCAGGATCTCCACTCCAATAGATGGCTAATAAACTGGGCAATGATGGAAAGTTTTCAGTCACATGGTATTCTGTACAGAAGCCACAAATTGAAATGTTATCTAATGGGCACTCCCTTGAGGAATGCTTCCTCCTGCATCTTGGGCAATATATGCTCATTGCTGCATTTTCCTCCTCCTGTTTCTTTTTGAGTTTAAGGGTATCCAAATGGGAACCTATTGTGCTTAAGATGCCAGTCTTAAAGTTTTCTAAAAGGTTCCCTATCTATGCTCTCATAATACCACCTGAACTTACTGGTTTTAAGCTTCTATTGTAAGGGTCCCAAACATTCTTTCCTATTTTGGCTCTACTCCTTGAGTAATTTTTACACATTTCACATATTTCAGCAAAAGGTTTATGAGAGATGTCACCTGATGCCATTAGGTTAAGAATATCTAAATATTCTTCTAAAATTCCCTTAAGGAAAAGATCCCTAATTGCATCCTTTGGAAGGTCATGGTATTTTGACTTCTGGGAGATATAACCAAATCTTTCCATATAATCTTCAAGGGTCTCATCTTCTAATTATTGGATTTTAAAAATGTCATTACGAGACTCTTTAGTCTTGCAGTAGTCTTGGTACTTCTTGAGAAATATGTCTTTCATGGCTTCCCAAGACCTAATACTGGATTCTCTCAACCCCATGAACCATCTTAGTGCAGAGTCTTTGAGGGTGGCAGGAAAGAGTTTTAATTTCTGGGCATCTTGTATGTAGTTGTAGCTCTACACAAGATGTCAAAGTCATATAGGAAGGTGTTTGGATCTTCACTGTTTTTACCATAAAAGGTAGGCAGTGCTGAGAGAGGAATATTCTTCATGTTGACATCTGGAGTGGTGTCAAAAATCAGAAACCTGGAGGTAGTTTCAGTTTGGTTTCCAGTTTCTTCTTCCTCCCCATTTCTTACATTGTTATGGTCCTCCTGAGCATCCATATTTTCTTGGTTTCCAAAAAGAGAGCACCTAGGTGGTTTTAACTTTGAAGAAAACAAGGTTTCCCTTTGATGGAAAGGTTGTCCTAAGGATTGGATGTCTGGGACTCTACTCGATCCCGTTGAGATTATTGGTGCCAAAGTTTCTGTGTAAATTTGAGAGATAATTACATTGGCTGAACTACCAAACAAAAGATTCACCTGTTCAGGGTCTATGATATCTTTAAAGTTAGGGTCCCCTGGTGGTGGTGTAAAAGCAAAGGTTGTATTATTTGGTTTTGTGGAAGACTTGAGTGGTCTTGCCTCCTTTGCTAATATGATTGATGCTTCAATTTCTTGTTCTATAGTGCTCCCTGTGTTAGTCTCTTTAGATACTATTTTAGCTCTTTGAGTTGAGATAGCTTCTGTTTTTTGGTATCGGTCTGGGGATTTTATAAGAGGAACGTTCCTTCCCCCAAAGAGATCGGAAGGAACCTTGGTTGAAAGGTCTAATTTAGATTTAATGTATCTACCTTGTGGGTCTCTAGGCCTGTTCATGAAAGAAAGAAAAAAGAAAAAGAAAAAGCTACCATTTGGTTCCTAGGTCTATTCATGAAAAATAAAAACAAAAAGAAAAACTACCATTGGGTTTGGGGGAACCTGCTATAGAAAATGCGTAGGTTCTTACCTCTCGTCTTAAAGTCCCCCCACCACCAAACTAATGCTATGGTCTAGAAATTATCTAATTCCTAATTATTTCTTACCTTGAGACAACTCCCCGGAAACAGAGCCAAAAATGATGGGTTTTCTATATGCACTAAAAACACAATAAAACCCCTTCATTAATTTGTCAACCCAAGGTAAGTAAACTTAGAGTTGTAGAAAAATATATGTCAAAGGTAGAAGGCTTGTAGGAGTATAGTCTAACTAAGGAATGTAGCTATCTAAGGCTAATCTACTCAAGCAAAACCTATCTAATGAGAAAACCCTACTAAGAAATTTTAAACTAAGTAACCTAAGTACATTTGGGCCAAGGGTCGATGGATAGTCCTAAGAAAGAAAATGAAAACTCTATGTAAAGCAAACTAGTTTAACAATAAGCAAAAGCAAATTACTAAGCATAATAAGCAAACGACAAAATAAAACTTCTTTAACTTGCCAACCTACATTCAATGAGCAACTACCCTATGAAAGCAAATAAATAAGAAAGTAAGCAAAATCACCTATCTAACCTATTAAATAAAATAGACAAGTAAACAAAGGCAACTATCTAGCCTACTAAAGCAAAAGACAAGTAAGCAAAGACATATAACTATCCTCCTAAAGAAAAAGAAAAGTAAGCAAATGAAACTAACTATTGCAAGCAATCAAAGTAAAACTTCTCATTGAACAACTATCTAGCCTAAGAGGCAAGTGGACTAAATGCTTAATGAAAAACTATTTCTAATGCGTGAAAGGAAATCTAAGAGGCAATTGGACTAAATTCTCAATGCAATGCATGAAAGGAAATCTATTCTATTGAAAGAAAGAAAGACTAACAACTAACTCTTAATAAACAAACTACTATCTAATCTATCAAAGTAAAGTCTATCTATCCTACAACAACAATAAAACTATTTCCTAAGCTATGAAAGCAAGAAACTATATCTATGAAAGCAGGAAAACTATCTTTTAACCTATGCCAATTCAAATATAATGTTGTTGGTTGTGTGAATGTCTTCAGTGTCGGATAATATCTCGATGGAACTTGACAACAAAGTGTTGGATTACTTAGAAAGCACCATCAAAAGAATTTATCCTTCCTTACATTTGAGCCTTCTTTTCTTCACTTTCCTCAGAATTTCGGCTTAGATATCATTTGTAAACCTCAGACACCTATATATATTCAATATGCTCAAGTGTGATTCAAATGAGAGAGCCTTGCCTCTTATTTATACTCTCCAAGTAGATTCCTT
>ML791231.1:29248-46803 GCA_009831015.1 Picea engelmannii
CCAAAGTTATGACAGGTGTAGCATTCAACCTCATTATTCAATAGGTCAAACTTATTGTTGCAGTGTTGTCTACTTATTGACTGTTGATTATTTCTTGGCCTCCTTAGTTGTATGTGTCTAGACTTAATTTGGCAATTTGCAGTTGTGAAGGATTATTACTTGACTGTATCATTCTTTGTTGCGGGAAGTATTTATTCCTTTGAAATCTTAATTTCTCATGTCTAAGTCTTAAGGAAAAATTTACAGCTTTGTGACCAAAGTTAGAACAATAGAAACAATAGCCATGGAAAAATTATTTATACCTGGGAAATGGTTGTCTTCTTTGTGAAAATCGATTTCTTCCAGGTTGATGACATCTTTTAGCAGTGAGCGCATTACTTCTTTGTTCTAAAGATTTAGTTCTATCATCTTTTACCTTACTCGTCCTGGGCGGCTGATTGTCTTCCTTTGTTCCTGCAGGTTCGTTGTTTTTATTGGTTGTACATTTGACAAACTTGATGGGTTCTTCATTTCTTGGCTTGCCACTACTTGATCCCTCTTCATAACCCAAACCAGTTTTCAACTTTGGATTCCTTTGCTGATTCAGGATGGTGGCTAATCCTTTTGAGGCTTTGATACTTGACAGATTCTGATTATACAAGGCTTGAAACTTATCCATCTCTTTCCTAGTTTTCACTACTTCTTCTTTTAATGCTTCACATCTCGCCTTCTTTTCTGATAACTGTCGTTTTAGAATGTCTTCGATTTTCTTTGCCTCTTCTAATTCTACTTTTAGTAGGACAAGGTCTTCATCAGGTTTTTTACTGTCTTTCTCGAATTGTATCAACAATTGTCTTTTCTTTCTGTTCTTATTTCTTAGTCTGTCAATCTCTTCCAGTGCACTGATCAGTTCTCCTTCCATGTCTACCATAGCTTCTTCTTCATTAACTTCACTTCCTATGCTATTATTATCATAATCCTCTTTGGCCATAAGTATGAAGTCATTTAATTTATCTTCAATAGGGGAGTCATAGTCTTCATCATTTGAAGGATCATCCTCATTGTTTACGCACAAACTTTTCTTCTTAAAGTTATTCTCTTTAAAGAAATTTATGTGTTTATGCTTCTCCTCATCTTCATACGTCTGATCCTTTCTTTTGTGGGGACATTTATTTGCAAAATGACCTATTCTACCACAATTGAAACATTTGAAAGGTAGTTTACCTTTGTATTTGCTTGATTCCTTCTTCAGTCTCTTCACAAATTTTGCTTCAATTTCATCGGGCTCAGAATTCTCATTCTTGTCTGCTTTGAATGATGCTTCTCTAGAGGTGGGTTTATCTTTAACTATTCTTATTTTGTAAGCAGTCAATGTTCCTAGAAGTTGATCAAACTCCAAGGTTTTTAGATCATTAAGTTCTTCTATAACAGAGACCTTTGGGTTGAACCTATCTGGGAGAGATCTCAAGATTTTCTGAACTAAAGAAGGTTCCTCAATTTTTTCACCAAGTGCTTTCATTGCATTTACCATTTCTTCTACTCTCAGAAAGTACTTTCCAATTGTTTCATCTTCCTTCATCTTCAACTATTCAAACTGTATTCTGTAGGTTTGAAGCTTGGTGTCCTTTACCTTCTCATTACCTTCATAACTTCTAATGAGTTTGTCCCACATTTCTTTGGCAGTTCCTAGGTGCATAACTTTTACGAATTCTGCTTCTGCAAGACCACTCAAGATAGAATTCATAGCCTTAGCGTTGAAACTAAATTCTAGATTGTCATCCTTATTAGCTAGCACAACTGGCTTTACATAACCAGTATCTACCACATCCCAAACATCTGCACCTAAAGCCATTATGTAGGTTCTCATTCTAACTTTCCAAAAGGCAAAGTTTGTTCCATTGAATAGAGGGGCCTTATTGGTCGAATTTCCTTCATGGCTTGACATGTTTAAGCTCTAGGATCTACCCTTAGATAGAAGGGGCCGACTCTGATACCAATTGTTGCACAACTGAGAGGGGGGGGTGAATCAATTGTGCCTGTGCTTAAACAATTATGCTTCTTTTCAATTCTTTACAAGGGACTCAATGATGATCACAATAATGCAGGGAAATAAGCAATGGCACATTCAACATCAGTCACATATATGAGAAACACAGAGACAGATATTTTCCCGAGGAAACCCATACAGGGTAAAAACCTCTTCTTCTTTATATGATAAGTATTATTTACATTCTTTACATTATCATACATATGAGCAACAACTCATTGTGAGGCTACAACCTCTATTTTGCAAGCTCCAACTTGATGAGAGCACCAAATCTCTGTTTTTCTCTAGCACCCACTATAAGGAGAAACCAACTCCTTGGATTCTCTAGCACCAACCAGAAGGAAGCACCAACTCCCTGGTTTCTCTAGCACCAACTAGAAGGAAGCACCAACTCCCTGGTTTCTCTAGGACCAACTAGAAGGAAGCACCAAATCCCTGTGTTCAAGCTCCCACTTGAACCACTGAGGACACCAGTCCTCCCTTGCACCTCCCTACCACCCATAAATATAAATCTTTGCTAATGAAACTTATCACAGTGATACAATATTTATCATTGGCTTACCAGACTTATCATTGTTCTGCTATACTTCATTGCTCTGTCTCCATCAGTGTCTTCTGCACACTCCTCTATGCATTATGTTCTTCTCACGTTACACACTGTGTGCCATATCCATTTGATCCACCATTCTTCTGTTCTACATTTCAGCTGCTGTACTCTCCTCCTTCTACCCTCTTGAATCCCTCATCACCACCGCTACCACATCTCTTCTCAGTACCATGTACTTGTAGCTTTTGTGCCCCTTGTGCATGCAATGTGCGCAATTCCTCTCCATGCTCACACCACGTCGATCTCCTCCACATCTCAAGTGCTCTACCTGATCATCGCAACTCTTTAGCTTCTCTGGTGGTTCCCACTACGCGTCCAACATCACTGGGTGTTCAGCTGAGATTCCTCAGCCTCTTTGGCAGGTGAGACTACTTGTCTTCTCTGGCACAATCGAGCTTATCCTTTCTATTTCAGTTAGAGACTTCAACACTCATCCATCTGTCAATCCCCTCTAAGAATAGTCTTCATTCACTGGAAGAATCTTGGAGACTCTTCAGCTCCTCTGGCGATCAAACAAAAGTCTCTTCGAATCTTCTGGCAGAAACCATCAATGGTTTCTAGCAGTTACACTGTGAAGAGAAACATTATCCTTCTGATCATACTCAAATTCACCTGCACCATTTTATTGGCTCCATGGGATCTTGCATTCATTTCAAAATTTTGGCATTCGACAATTTGACATTCGTGTGACCAAGTGTCTCGACACTCCCAGTCGCGATCCCCAAAACTTCAAAAAGGAGCTTGTCTACACTAGATCCTTCCCCCATCTTCCACCGATGTGACCATAGGCTACATCCATTTCACCTTTTCGGTATTTTCGTGAACTTATGACCTTCATCGACCCTGATCGATGGTCCACGATCTCGATGAATTGATGGTCCAGATCTCATCGTGAATTCACATCTCATTGCTCCTTAGATGGAGGTTATCGTCACTCCAAGTCGCGATAGCCGAGACTCCGAGATGGAGTCTGATCAACGGTCCAGATCAAACCTCGATCTAACAATTAAGATTGTTTCGTGATTTCACATATCGCAAGTTCAAGAGGTTAGGGAACCCCGTTCCTTTGACTTTCCAGTCAGCGACATGATGATCTTTCGCCACATGCCCTATGGAACCAATAGTCCAGATCTTGTCGTGATTTCGAAACTTCATAGACCTTCTTTATGCCTGATCAACGGTCCACAATTCTTGATGATCTAACGGTCCAAATCTTTTTGTGAATTCGCATATCGCTAGTTTGAACCTCTTTCCTTTGAATTTCACGACCTACGAAACTTCGAAATGGAGTCTTTGTGGTGCTTTGATATTTTTCCACGCGTCCTCTTGATCCAATGATCCATGATTGTCCTCGATGGATGGCCAGTATTCCTTCACAGTTTTGGAGAGTTGGATGACTGTTGGACTTATCCGCCTTGCAACTTCACCATATCTAATGGCTATTGATCCTTCGTATATACCCTATATCCTACAACCCAGATCTTCTCGCGATTTCACCACTTCGCGATGGTTCTCCCTGATTCAACGATGGTCGGATCTTACGCTCAGATATGATGCCTCAGATCTATCCTCCTCTTCTGCACGTTCTTCTTGTTTACAACCAGATCTGACGGTCCTCCTTCTTTCAGGAATTTAACTGGGATCCAACGATCACTGACGCTTCTCCTCCCGAGCTTAAGCACTGCAATCGACTCTACACTAATTACTCCCGAGCTTACTTTGTTCCTATTTTTCATCGATTCTTACTCTGATCTTGTCATCAATGACCTGCCTACAATCCTTTGCACGTTTGCTGCCATCTTTGTTGTTGTACTTGCCATCAATGACAAGCATACACTGTCTGTAAAACATGCCAACATGTTATACTTATCATACATGAGACAAATTATGTCAATGTTTGCTACGAGAGGTTTAAACAATTATGATATAATACTGTTTAATGTGTGCAAATCAATTTTTTGGTTTTAACTAAACATTCTGAATTGGAATTGTTTAATAAATAAAATATCCTTATCAAAATTAAAAATAATAAAAATTAAATAAATAAATATAAATAATACAATTTCCAAGTTCAGATTTTACAGTTTCACTTAGGAAAAGGGAAAAAATAATGACAGAGTCCATAACGACTCTGTTCCATTCACACAGAGTCCAGATGGACTTTGTCCATAGTAAGGATATCAGTTTCTTCAATGTTTCTCCCGAGACTATCTTAACTACAGGGCTCAGATAACAACCAATTAGATATTTATCTCAATCCTTATCTTCTCTCTTCTATCTCGATATATTTGGAAAAAAGGACAAAAGTAGCGCTATTCAAAGAATCTCATATATATATTACTAAATGAATGTCAATATAAAAATTATCCAAATTTGGTTCTTGGTCCCTTAGAGAACAAACATGGTGTTTGAATCATACTTTTCCATCATACTTCAAATGCAATTATAATTGTATGAAAATATCTCTCTCCAGTATGAAATCACATGGTTGAATTTTCCAACTAATCAAGGATGTTATAATCAAAATGGTCTCATAATGTTTGGCCTCATAAAGGATAAGACATAGACCAAATTTTTATTTTTATTTTTAATCTATCAAGATAATCCAACAACAACTCCATAACCATTAGTTTTGAAATCGATTAGTAGTTTCTCATAATCAAAACAACAAACCTCAATTTTAAAAGGAGAATAAAATTTCATTCTGTCCGAATGGCACAGAGTCCATATGGACTCTATGCCATCGATTCGATTTTATATAAATTGCCAACACTATTTTTTCCCTAAAATGGAATTTAACTTTGGTTATGGTCCCAACGATTTTTTTTTTCATGGAGTGTGTAAATTATGTTCAAATGCTACATTTTTTCTTTTTACTTTTATTTCAAAGTGCATTTTTCTCGTTGGTGGTTGGAAAGTGTTAAGAGTATAATAATCACATTTAAACACTATATGTTCTTTTTAAAAAGTATGATGCATAATTCGAGTGGAAAAAATGTTTAAGTTGGCACATATTGCGAAGGAATAAAATTTATTCGGATAGAGTCCATATGGACTTTGTGCCTTCATAATCACCCTAAAATCCTTTCATTTTAAGACACAATAAAATGCATAAAATTACCCAAAGTTCCACTTAACTATATAACATAGTTTCAACAAAATCAAACAATACATAGTTTCAACAAAATCAAACATAGCTATATAACATAGTTTCTATAAAATCAAACAAAACCGAAAAACCAAAAATATGGTAATCATACTTATCAGATAAAGGTACTTGAGCGCAACGTGAATCAAACACACAATTTTATGATCTGGAGTCAGACGCGCTACCATTATACCATAGATCCAATTTTGTTCCAGTATTGTTGACCAACGTAACAAAACTCTATCACTCAATGATCAATAAGTCTGATTGTGCATTCTAACAAATTCAATAAATGTTAACTTTGTTTATTAAATAACCTAAGCTCCTAGCCACAATTTCTTCCTTTGCATGTTTTGTAATCTGGTATGTATGATAGTTCAAATACTGTTTATAAAATATATCGAATGGACAAAGAAAAGTGATATGGACTCAAAACAATGAGAACAATTCAAACTAGAATTTACAAGGCACGTAATTTAAGTTTCTGCAAATTAGAGTTGTTATGCCCTTGTATCTGCTTGATTTTATGGAGTTTTTATAGGAACGAGAGTGGTTAATTTTGGAGGTAATTATAGACTTTCACCAACAAGGAGGGCACACTCTAGGTCTCTAAATTCATCTAACATTATGACTATTTTCTTTCCAAGAGGGCACACTTATTAGAACCTATTTTTGGGACTGTCACATGCATTTGTTATGGAAACAAGAGGGCATACTCACCTTGGCCATTTATATATATTCCAAAGTGACAAAAGGGCAGTTACAAGATGTATGTAAATAATCGACGAGGATTCCAATTACAATACAATTGGAACAATATATATTCCAAAGTGACAAAAGGGCAGTTATAAGATGTATGTAAATAACTGACGAGGATTCCAATTACAATACAATGTGGCAACTTACAAAGCCCATTTAGTGAGCCTAATCACTTGGCCTGCCCATAAAAGTTATGTTCTTATAGACTACACCTTCAATTCAAATCCAAATAAGGTAATGACAAATTAAGACATGACGAACATGAAAAATGGAATTACAAATACATCAAGCTCCAATATAAGTGCTTGCAATAATAAGTAGAAATTTTCCACACCAATCACTTAAGAGGGCCACATAATACCCAATCAATCCACATCAAACACTTAAGAGGGCCATAAAATGTTTCCAGGAATTTAAATCACTATAGTTAAAGAGGAAGTTCATTTCTAAAGAGGGAGGACACATCAAATCAAGAAGATTTCAAATCAACTCCCGAGGAGTTCATTTATAAAGAGGGAAGAAACATCACCAAATGTGAAAACAAATGAGGAAAATCATTATGATCGACCAAAAAAACAAACTATATGTTGTCCAATAACTATCTATAAATAGCGAATAAACTATCAATCACATGCAAGTTCATGGAGGAGTCTATGGACATATTGGACTCTCTGGTGGATCAGATAAAGATTTGCATTATACAAAATAAATATTTGTTTCATGAAAATCATATAATCTTATACTCATCCCATTATCACACCTGTATAAGTTCATGGAGGAGTCTATGGACATATTGGAGATAAGATACCGAGTTATAAATTGGTAGATCGACAATTTTCTTGTTTAAATTTATGGAAAGTTATAGTATTTGACTTTGTGCCATTCAAATATGGACTTTGTTTGAATGGAACAGAGACTCTATCCATTTGAACATAGTCCATATGGAATCTTTCTGAATGGAAAGAGTCTCTATGCGAATGGCACCGAGTCCATATGGACTCTGTGCCATTCAGAAAATTTTTATATGGACTCTGTTATAGAGTCCAGATCCAAATGGAATAGAGACAAATACTATAACTTTCCATAAATTTAAACAAGAAAACATAAAAAATATTTGTAAAAATTTAAAAATTACCTATGTTTGCTGCCAGTGCCCTACGCCAACATTTCTGCCAACGCCCTACGCCAACATTTCCACCAACGCCAACGCTCACTAATATTCCAACGATCACCTACAATATCTGTAAAGTAACAATGTAACAAAAGGATGATCATATATAATGTATGTTTTCAGCCGAAACACATTTTCGACCAAACTTTTTGTTACTGAAGAAATAAAAAATCAGCTACCCTTTTTGTTACACAAAAGCCAAGGATGTCATTGGTGCCCCATTTGATTTGACGTGCAATGTTTTGGCCGAAACTTTAAAAACTTCGGCTGAAAAAATGATTCTAACAATTTTTCCGCCCCCATTCTCATGAAAGTGTTACCCACCTTCATGATGTTACCCTTCTCCCATGGCATACCCACTTGCATCTGTCTCCACTTTGAAAGGATTTTGCAAGTTTGGTAATGTGAGAATTGATACTTGAATGATATTTGTTTTTAGCTAATCGAAATTATTTTGCTAATTCTTCCCCCAATGGAAAATCTTACCACTCATTGTTATGGCATGGAGTGGTGCAACTACTGTTGAAAATGGAGCTATGAACTTCCACAAGTATTGTGTTTCCCCAAAAATAATTCCAACTTCAATGATATTTGTAGGAAATGGCGATTTCATGATGGCCACCATATTTGTGGGACCTATCTTGAGCTCCCCTCCACCTATCACATACCCCAAATACACCAAAGATTGCTAAGAAAACTAACATTTCTTAAGGTTAGATAGTAGTTTGTGCTTCTTCAGAGCCTCTAACACCTACATTATATGTGATATGTGCTCCTCCCATGTAGCACTATAAATCAATATATCATCCAAATAGACTATAACAAATGAATCTAGACATGGGAATTATAATACATGATTCATCAGTCTCATAAATGTACCAGGTGAATTACATAAACCAAATGGAATGACCAATGATTCATACAAACCTTACCTTGTCTTAAAGGTAGTATTCTAGGTGTCTTCTTCTTGGATGCGTACTTGGTGGTATCCTGATTTGAGATCCAACTTGGTGAAATATTTTTCATGTTGCAACTGATCTAACAGATCATTAATCCTAGGTAGAGGATATTGATTTTTTTAGTGTAATCTTGTTCAATGCTTTGTAGCCGATACAGATTCACCAAGTCCCATCCTTCTTTGGTAAAATTATGATAGGTGACCCACAAGGTGAGGTTCTTGGTCGAATCACACCTTGCTCCAACAACTGATGCAACTGTTTCTTCACTTCATTTGCTTCTAGAACAAACTATATATATAGCACAATATTCAACAATGGGGAATATGGAAATAATGTATCTCATGCTCCACATCCCTCTTGGGTGGTATCCCTTTAGGATCCTGGAACACTCCTTTGATTCCTATAGAAACTCCTCCAATTGATGTTTCTTATCTTTAGTACACCCCTCTAGGTATGCCTTTACTCTTATCAACTCGTCCTCATTCTGATTTTCTCTTAAGAAAATAAAAAAACATATTTCTTACTAGAACTAATCAATTTCTTGGTTTGGTTGGCACTTACCAGTGATATATTTGAATTTCATTTATACATGTTGATGATGTAGGACTTCCCATACTTGATTAGTCAGTACTGGTTGGCTCTCCACATGAACATTGCATCCCTCATATACATGTAAGGGGTTCCAAACACTACACAACATATGTCAGGGGGTACCACGTCCAATTCCACTTCATCAATAAAATAAACACTTACAAAAAATTAAAATGACACTATCTTTATACCTTTATATACTCATCCTTGTTTACCCAACCCAATGGGTAGGGGCTAGGATGATCAAGAACCTCTAATCTAGGTTTCCTGACTAGATCCATTGATCTGAGATTAGCCCATGAATTGGAGTCCAACATAGCATCTACCTTGGTATTCTTGACCTAGATCTTGATGTTGAAGAGTTTGGTCATGTCCTTCTCTTCTTGGTGACGAAGGATACTCATATTCACCTCCTTCTAAACCAATGTGTAGACAATATTCTCATCCACATCAAATATTCTTTTGACCTGATTTCTCAAATCATTGGCTAGAAGATTCTTTTTTTTTTCTTCCTTCTCGTGATTCTTCGATTTAAAATATGGATGTAATTTACAACACTTTTCCTCAGTGTGTCCATCAATATTTTAATGGTTGCAATGGTTGTTGGGATCATTGCGGTGATGTGCAGTGGATGGCGTCTTCTTATGCTTCCCCCCTTTCCACTTGTTCTTCCCCTCCTTGGAAGCTTCTTGGTGATGTTTTCTTCTTGAAACTGTTAGGTTTCCTTTTCTTATGCCCTATATTTTCCAAATATTGTTCCTATACACATGCCTCGTCCACTTTCCTTGGATTCAAAATCATAGCTTTCTTTCATAGATGACTATGTAAACCCCCTAGCTACTTGAGGAGTACATCTGGGTTCTTGGGAGAGATAGCCAAAATTATGGTCATCTTTCTATACTTAGTGGTGTACTCTTATACACTCTCCCTCTGTATTTACATGAAGTAATGCTAATGGATCCATTGGTTAAATCATGTCCCTCTAAATTTAGTTTGACATACAATATATTTTGTTCTTCATCTATATGGTGACCGATGAAATAAACTTCTAGTTGTTGCAACCCATGATTCAATTTTAATTCCTAGATATCCCCTTGGTATGGATTTATGCCCACTTTTTCTTCCATATTGAATTAATACTATGCAGGGTTTATGGCACTAGAACTCAGTTTCTCTTTTTGAGTTCTTTAGTGATTCCTTTTCTGGGTGTTCATTATCTCCCGAATTCCTATCTGGTCCGATCTTTGAATCAGAGCCTCCAACATCTCCAATTGGTTCAAACTTGCTTGGTAGAGCTTCCACAAGGAGGGACATATTTTGATATATGTCAGTGAACTTCTTTTCCAGCCTCACAAACATCTCCTCTATTGGATATTAAGGATGTTTATGAATAATCTCGTACACCATGGCTAGGGTTTTGTGACTATCTTCTTAAATTGATTCCTTGATCCCTGCAACTTTCCACAAATACCCCAAGAAAACCTTCCCTGATACCAATATGATCTATAAATTGTCATGGATATTCCACTGGAAAATTCGTCACAACATATCTAATAAAATCTTGAAATATTTACCATGAAGGTTAATTTCTTTTGGATCTCAGACTCTTTAATTAATGTTTTTCCGCTCAAAATGTATGAAATAGTTCAAATGTGAAAAATAGAGAACATAAATAAATACTCACACACCATCCACAAATAAACACACGATATTAATTCAGAAACCCAATACAGGAGAAAACCCAACTAGAAGGTGAGCTTGCTCTACTCTTTTTTCTTCAAATGCAAGTACATTAAAGATGCACTCTTTATGGAGTTTCTTTTGACATTGTGGCCTTTATGGCTTCTACACAATCTATCCTCCTCTATTATTCTCGTATAATACCACTCTCAGATGTTTTTCTAAGGTATGGAACAAGACACAATGCAAAAGAATGAAACCCCTTCTCCTCCTAGCAGTCCAATATTTAACATAGCCCAATAGTCATATAAGGTTAGGGTATTGACTTCCTCAACCCTCAATTAGTGATTAGTTTTGGATCTTATATAATATTCTATAAAATACACTACGTGGCTATCCCCACACATTTAAGTAATGGGGGATGACGTGGCATCCAATCACTCCATGGTGATTAGTATGGTAGGTCAACTTGTGAGAGACATAACGTTCACATACAAACTTCTATTGAGGTGATTCTTGCACTATTGAAAATGTATTGATGTGTAGAATATAAATTCTTGGTCAATAGTAAGTATTGGACCATAAAACAGTGTCGTTTGATGCCTCAAAATTCCTCCAAAAGATTTTAGACAGTTTTTTGGACACAAATTTGCAAATTGGGACCAACTGCTAAAATGGATCTGCAAGTTGATTCCTCCAATTTTTTCACCAATAAAGCATCGATATAGATGAAAAATAATATAATGATCCAATATGGATAAATAAATGAGTTTTCCTTGGTCATTTAGCTGATTCCACACTGAAGAAAGGCCAAAATCTGCTTGTAGGAATTACCAAAGGAGTTCTCTAACTCCGGGACTTGCTTGACTTGAGTCCAGAGGTCTACATAGAGTGCTTCCTAAATTGTCAACATACATACTTTCAATATTATTTTCTTGTTGAAGGGTTCCAATGCCAACCTATACCAAATTTTAGTTTTTCATCTAACTTAGGAACCATAGGGGCTACTTCACCTTTCATAAACAATTGTTCAATACCAAACTTATATTGATATAATGTTCCAACAAAACGTTGCTCCTGAGGACTCCTTCTTATAGATCGATGAGGTTCCATAATATCACACATCCAAAATCTTATCTTCTGTCCTTTTTCCTATTCAATATTTTGTAGGTCAACCGTTGGCTTATTAAACTACATTCTCTTTGTAGTCATTTTCTTTATTTGTTCATCCAATGTATATTCCCTTTGTTTTTCAGTCTATATCCTCCCTTTTCTTGGAATTCTTATGATGTATTCCTTGGTGTATGTTGGCTAGGGTTTTTACTCTGTTTCAAGAATCTCATGAGAAATTACCCCCCAATCATGACCCTAGTATTACTATTGGTTGATGAAGGTACCACAATCAACCATGTTCATTTTTCTAGAAAATATTCCCACACTTCTTGATTATTCTTGTAGTCAATATTCAAAATTGTTCCCACTCCTCTTGTATTTTATTCTAGTCAGAATTGATTGGATTTCTCAAAGGAGGACTTGGTTCAACAATGTGACCAACACCCTTATCAATTAAGAAATTGTGCAACAAGGTTGGTACTATACAAGGGAAGATGTCATGAAGGTCATTGTAAAACCATATTTTGATGTCATCCAAAGATGTGCACTCTTCTACTACTTGTTCTTCACACAAATCCTATGTGATTTTATCTACACACTTGTATAGGTTGGTTCATCCACCATTGATAAATTTTGACAACAACTATTTGTCTTTTGTGAGGCTATTCATGTGTGGGTCAATCGATGTATTTATCTATCTCTTCTGGAATCACCTCTAGAAAATTTTCATGTATTTCAGTGAAAAAAAGATCACTTTCTTGTCTGAGGGTCACTTGATTCCTTCTGATGTAGTTTTTGAAATAATTATCTTATTCCCCCTCTACCACCACTCACTAGACTTCTTTAAAACTATCATCTATGCATGCATGAAACTATCATACAGTCCCAGTTCATGTACTACTGGAAATGGAACCAATGTTGTAATCGAAGGGATTATGCAAAGAAGTTACCAATAGAGCACATACACATCACAAATACAAAGAAATATACAAGTAAGCATACATATAAGGAGATAGAGGAGAAACATAGTAGTGGATATATCTATAGGTATACTTTTATTATAATAGATCAAGCACCACTTTATTTCTTGTTACATCCATGATCACATCAATTTATACATTGATTTTGGCGATAAGTAGTTACACTTACTATGACTACCTTAGTAGTTCGAATTGATGCAACAAACGGCTGACTCGACGACTTAGTCAACTTGTATCTATATTCGACTGAAATATTACATTGGTCGACTATTTGGACTAATTAACTAGGCCCTCCAACATGAAATTTAGAGTCCAGTGCATGACTCCCAGAGTATTTGACTAGTTAACTTCTCTTCTAAATTATCTCAAAGAGTATCTGACCAATTTGAGATTGGGTGAGCGAGAGAAATTTGGTTATGGGCTTACAGTTTGCAATTTTTTATTTGAGAGACTCCCATTGACTTGAGCCTAATGCATGATGCCATTATTAGGATCGAGGGAGCCCCATATGGCACATTAGATATATTTTATGCATCTCTTAGGTGTAATTCACCAAGTGTCAGGTTATGGAGATGACTTATTCGATTGGTTTACCAACCAAATAGTGGCCATCAATGATTATCCATATGCTAGGATGGACTTTTGACATGAACTGAATCTTGTATTGCATCCATGAGCCCATTGGGGAGTTGTATGTAAGACATAGTATGCCATGTTTTTCTTATTATTTTAATGACATAGGACCAGTTAAACCTAACGATTTCCCATGAAATCATCATCACCATGATTTCAAGGAAAATATTGCATAGATATTAGACACATTAGTAGATCCACAGGTAACTACACTAGTATATCCATGGGAAATTCATGTACTAGAAGAGATATAAAGAAAAATTGAGGGTTCAACTCTCAGTGTTACTAAGAATAACGTGGAAAATGTACTAGAGGATCTACAACAAGCAAAGTATCTCTTTCCGTGGTCATGGAGTTCCTCCTCCTTTAGATTTGAAGTTTGAGGAGTAGGTACTCACATGTATTTAGGAAATATGTATTGTACCACTTAAGGTTAGTGATCCATTTTTGTATCATTATAGGATGCATAGCCCATTTTTGTACTATCTTTAAATGTTTTTGGACATAAAGTGACACTGTGTGTGTGTGTGTGTGTGTGTGTGTGTGTGTGTAGCAATGTGTAAATGATATTATTGAAGATTTGTTATTATGTACATGCATGTTTTGAATCTATTAATGCGACAAATCCCTGTCTAACACATAATTAGATAATGAATCAATAAATTCACTAACTCTTCTTGGAACATGAATAAAAGTAATATACTCAAAAGAGTGCTCAAGAAGTCTTACCATAAACATTTCATAGAATAATAGAACCACACACATGATAAACATTGTTCAAATGAAAACTACCAATTGAGAATCCAAGTGAACACTTTAATTCCGTATAAGAAGAGAAAGAGATTCATAGAATAGTTTGATGACTGCACTATAATCTACAACATTATTGGTCATAGGAATAACAAAAATACCACCTCACTTCACAATATGACCCATGGGAGAATTGTTGGAAAATTGTTGTCATTGATGTCAAAGATAGGGGGAGACTATTAAATCCAAATAGCATATTGAGGAAGCACTCTAATTACAGAACCATGCTAACAAAGGCACGAGGGGTTTATTCATTTTGTATAGAGGTATGAAGAGGACGAGATGACCCCATTGAAAAGAAATGACAAATGGAAGTTGGATGAAATGAGCTTGCAAGTTGATCTAGGAGGATCTCCACACAAGGAATCATTACTTTTCACACCATGGAGAAGATCGTTAAAATACTAATTGAAAATAATAATTAATGCTCATGAATGAATTAATTAAATTGTAAAAGTGATTAATACTTAAAATGAGTATGAGAAACTCATGTATTAGTCATGCACATTGGAAAAATGATTAATGCTTGAAGTGAGTTTGAGAATATCATGTGTTATTCATTTAATTGTAAAAAGGGAAATTAGTTTTCAGAATCCAAATCATAAATTAGTTTCCTAATTTTAAGGGGATATTGGTTTCCTAGTTTTAAGGAGGAAGTTAAGGGTCTCATGAGTTGGTTTGGACTCTTCCTCACTTTATTACAAGTGGTTTCCTAGTCTCAAGGAGGAATTTAAGGGTCTCATGAGTTGGTTGATATGCTTTCTCATTTTTGTCCTTGAATGGTTATGAGATCCTAAATTTGTGGATCTCGTCTCCTTGGATTATGGAGATTAAGGAAACTATTTAAAATCCTTATTCAAAGAGATATTGGAGAGATCTTTTAAGAGATGAAAAACAATCATGCTTGTGTTTTGTAATCCCCTTCATTGGGAGAGTTGAGCTCCTTCCATTGGGAGAGTTGAGCTCCCTCCATTGGGAGAGTTGAGCCTCCTCCATTGAGGAGAATGTAGTCCTTGTGGTGTTTGAAGAAATGACACTTATGTGATAGCCTTGGATCATGTGCCACATTTTGTGAGAAGATTTCATCCCTTTAAAAGGAAGGATAATCAAGAGATTCATATCCCAAGTGGATCCAAAGATGTAGCCAAGATGGCTTGGTGAACTCCGTTAACAACTCATTGATCTCTTGCCTCATGTGTTGATATTTTGTCTCATGTTTTCTTATGCATGTTTTATTTATGCAATTATTATGATTAAATGCATTAAACAATGGATTATATGACTAACAACACATTCACCAAGTTATATTCAATTTGGATTCAAGTCTTAATAAGTCCATCTTTTCACCTTTGTTGCAATCACATTGAATAGATCTGCAATTATAAATATGATCTTCATTAAGTGGCGTAGAACCAATTCAATTTTGGTATCAGTGTCACCCCGGTACTAGATCAAGTGGTATTAGAGCAGGATTGATAGGTATTGCAGGTGTTGAATGCAAGATGGAAAAGAAACTAAAGAAGGAATAAATCAACGAGCTACAGGAAGTCAATCAGAGTATTCAAATAGAGAATGCTGAGTTGAAGAAGATGTTGCGAGATGCAGAAGAAGAGAATCAAAGATTGTGAATTCAATTACAAGCCACATAAGAGGCTTGGGAAAAGTTGCAAGGTGATGAAGGATTAAAAAATTCACCCCCCACACCTGACCTAGAAATGGTAACTGAGGTAAACAATACTTCTTTAGTTTCATGTTCTTCTCCTCACGATGATGATTTTAGTGCTTTTGAAAAGAACACTGCAGGGATTGGCTTGAAGATAATGAAGAAAATGGGATATGATGAAGGAGGCCTTGGAGCCAATGGCCAAAGAATTGTGAATCCCATATAAGTGGTGGAACTAACTTTATATGCATGATTGGGATATGTTATAAAGGAAGTTGGATAATTCTCCAAAACCACAGAAGTAAGAGATTTCTCAAGTGACAATCTTGAATCAGAGCAGGATGAGAGAAGATTATACCTTTCCGATGATCGTGATTACGATTCATCTCTGAAGGGAGATGAACATTACAAAAGGGGAGATCAGACAAGTTCTCCTTGCCAGACCTACACTAGAGACAACCAAGGAAGGTATAAAAAGTATCATTATTCAAATGTTCCTTTTGATTACAAGCAAATTGACAATGTAAAGCAAAGTTTATGGCATAGAAAACCATGTACGTTTTGCAGTTTGAATAATCATGTTGTTTCCAAGTGTTGGAAAAGAATGGATTTGTATAGGAAGGTTACGAAAACCAAGAAGAATCCAATACATGAGACCCTTCTCCACATCAGGAGAAAAATAAGGGCATGAAAACATGGGTAAAGAAGAACTGTTGCACTGATTGCAACATGGGTGGACATCAGGAAGCCACATGTTGGACACTCCATCTAGAGTTGTTTCCCAAGCATGATAAAGTTGGGAAAGCACCTATGAAGGAACCAACCAACAAAGTAGCTCAGAAAGGAAGCCAACTACAGGAAAAGAGATAGCTCGAGAGGGAGAACCTATTCATCTTGATGACTGAAAGGATGGGTAGACTTTTTGAGTTAGTTGATAGTGACCATCATTGTAAATCGCTTGTTCCTTATAAGACCCCATAAAATGGAACATTGATAAAAGTGATGAGATTTTCACTTATTCATGCAACATAGTGACATTTTAGACCTTTTATTTGAGTAACCGAGCTATGGGGATCCAAAATAGCTCAAAAATAAAATTCCTTGGAATTTGAAGAAAAAAACACAAAGTCAAAGACCTCAATGAGATCTTTCCAATGGTGAAAGAAACACCTCAAATGAAGTTTGGATGACAAAGTTATGGCCATCTGAAATTTTCAGCAAACAAGCGAATTTGGCAAAATCCATATAGTGCTAACGTCAGCATGCTGATGTGGCAACATGAGAGGTTTCCACATGTAATACTTACAGATGATGTGGTAGATCATATGATGATGCAACAACTTAATTGGCAAGTACAATTGGCATTATGGATGTTGATGTTAGTATAACACATAGCATGTTGGATTACTAAGAGG
>ML791231.1:46836-74729 GCA_009831015.1 Picea engelmannii
GAAATCTAATCCTTTTTAACCATATAATTCAAGTGTTATATAAATGTATCATTATCATCCAATATTTTCAGAGTAAATAAACAATGAAAAAATGAACAATCATACACATACAAGGTACACCATTTTTTTTACGTGGAAACCTAAAGCGGGAGAAAACCACATAATGCTTTTTATTATATGTCTTGAAGAATTGCATTCATTGGAAGCAACAAATTCCTTTGTTTTCCAGCTGCAACTGGAAGGAGGCTCCAACCCCTTATTTTCTCAGGCTACAACCTGAGGGAAGCTACACCTCCCCAATTCTATGGCTACAACCAGAAGGAGGCTACAACCTGAGGGAAGCTACACCTCCCCAATTCTATGGCTACAACCAGAAGGAGGCTACAACCCCCTATGTTCTCTAGCTACAACCAGAAGGTGGCTACAACCACCTGTCCTTTCCCCGTCCAATCGCTCTGAAGTAGAATTAGAATGATGTAACCACTGTCACACTATGACTATGAGATATACCATTGTACAATTGTATCAACCTGTACCACTGACCTGCAACCAACCTGTACAACTGCCCTATAATCTATCTGTACTTGAACTAAACATGTATCAACAAAATAAAACTAGTATGTGACCTGTAGTGCTACAACATGCGTGTGTACATGCCTTATCTGTTATGCAGCCCGCTTATGTATGCGACCAAATTGTTATGAAACCTGCGCATGCCTTTTGAAAACTAGGGTTTTCTTTCTATTGAAAACTTCTGACCCTTTGTAACTTTTTCACATAGATCTGTAACTTGTCATTGTATCCAGACTATATATGTACCCTGTGCCTTTACCCAAAATCTCTCTATCTCTCTCTAGTCATGTGCCATATAAGTGTGTGTAGTCATGAACAAGTATAATATCCCTCACATGATCCATACATCAAACCCTTTCTGGTATTCAACCTTTCAATACATCAACCACTTCACAAATACAAGCTCTCAACTATGTACCATAAAAACCTTTAGCCATATGCCAAGAAATACAAGATGTGCCACAAATCTAACAAGATGTCTCAATGATAAATTATACCAGCCTTATATTTCTATAGATCTGACTTATACAAAATATCCCGTGCAACCACTAGTATCTCTAGGGAGAATCCTCAAATCTCCATAACCATTTCTCAAGAATACATCAAAATCCAACTATTCATAGAAATAAGACATACCTTTTAACCCAGTGGATAGATCTGATTCTTTTGATCACTGTAGACATTTTTGGGAGCTTTTTCTCAGAATCTAAAACCTTGGCTTCTTCATATCCTCAGATTTCCATGTCTTTGACCTCATGTATGCACCATGTTATACTGACAACCCGCATATGTATGCGTCCTACTGTACTGGTAGCCCATGTATGTACGCACCCTGTTGTACTGGTAGCCCATGTACACCTCATAACTTAGGGTTTTCAAGTATTCACTGTAATTATGAGACTTTAACTGTCAACTCTTCGTGCTACCTTAGACTTTCGCCTCTTCAGATGTATCAATAAGTATTTGCAATAAGCCTTACACAACAATATATATTCAATTTTGTTCAAGTGTATTTAAAATGAGAGGGCCTTGGCTCTTATTTATACTTTCATGTAGCAACCCACTTTCCTTATTTTAGGGAGTTCTCCATTAAATTTATTATTTAAATAATTTATTTTGAAAACACTCTGACTTTTTGGGGCTTCTAGATGACCCATGAGGGTTCTCCAACTTCACATAGACATAACTCTCTAACTGTGAGGAGTTATGTGACATTCCACATACCACCATAAATGACATGACATGTACTATCCATCAATAATAGTATTACCTGCAAATATATCAAAACTCATACCATTGTCCATAAAACAAACTTGGGTCCATTACCCAAACCTTTGTGCTACCAAAATTCGCTACCAGACTTTCTTCAAGGGTTGACATCAATGACAACCAACCCGATTAATCAACAATATCCCCCTTTGGCATTGATGGAAACACTAAGATGCAATACTGAAGTCATGTCATGCAATACTAGAGTCATATCACTCATGCTCTCTATATGACCATTGCTCCCCCTGGAACCATGCCTATGTGCTCTGCGTCTGATAAATATCTCTCCCTTTGTCATCAATGGAAAAGGTATCTTTCCATCCGAGGATCCTCCCCCTAACTAAATTGTCTGATCTCCCAACCTGAATTGTCCTCTTTATGGTGCTTCCTCATGTACATCTAAGACATATAAAATAAGAATTTAAAATCATTCATTTTGGAGTCGAAATAACTCTGAGTCTCTGGCGAAGATACTGAAAGGATTCCCGTAGAAGTGGTTTTTTAAATATTTCTGCCACTTCTTCTTTTGTGCCCACATATTCAACTCTGATGTTCTTTTCTACAACTTTTTCATGTAGAAAGTGATACTTGATTGGAATGTGCTTCGTCTTGGAGTACATCACTGTGTTCTTTGAGATACTGATGGTGCTTGTATTATCACAATAGATTGGAATGGGATCATCATACTCAACCTGTATATCTGTCAGAGTTTGTTTCATCCATAGAACCTGTGTACAACATGCTTCTACTGCAATATACTCTGCCTCGACTATAGATAAAGATACTGATGAGTGTTTCTTTCTTATCCATGATACTAAAAACTCACCCAAGTAGAATGTTTCTCCACTGGTGCTTTGTAGGTCATCAATGCAACCTGCCCAATCTGCATCTGTGTAGGCAATAACTGATAGATCCTTTCCTTTTGGATACCATAATCCAAACTCTTCTGTTCCTTTGAGATATCTGAAAATACTCTTCACTGATAATACATGTGATTCCTTTGGTGCTTCTTGAAATCATGCCACCTGTCCAACTGCATGCATTACATCTAGTTTGGATGTTGTCACATATAGTAGGCTACCAATCATTGACCTGTATTGCCTCTGATTTGTAGACTTTGAATCATCATCTTTGCTCAACTTGCAACTGGTTTGCATGGGAGTGATAACTGGTTTGCAATCTTCCATTCTGAACCTCTTTATCATTTCTATGATATAATTGGTTTGAGAAATACAAATTCCTTGGTTTCTTTGACGTATCTAAAGACCCAAAAAGAAGGACAGTTCTTGAAGTAATGACATTTCAAATTCATTCTACATGTCCGTTGCAAATTTATGGCTTAACCTGTCATCAATACTTCCAAAAATAATATCATCAACATAAACTTCAATTAATAAAATACTATCTTGAGTTACCTTGATGTAGAGGTTGTTGTCTGCACTTCCTTTTTTGAACCCTGCCTGCTATAGATATTTATCTAGTCTAGAGTACCATGATCTAGGATCCTGTTTTAGACCATACAAGGACTTATTTAATTTACACACATAATATGCATTCTCTAACAACTGAAATCCTTCTAGTTGTTCAATGTAGACTTCTTCTTCAAGTTCCCCATTCAAAAAAGTTGATTTTACATCCATTTGATACACTTTAATATTTTTGGAGCATGCATAAGCTAAAAGAAATCGGATTGCTTCCATTCTGGCAACTAGGGAAAATGTCACTTCAAAGTCGATTCCTTCAACCTGTGCATATCCTTTACATAACAATCTATCTTTGTTCCTTGTAACATGTCCATATTCATTCAACTTATTCCTGAATACCCACTTTGTGATGATCAAATTCTTATTCTTTGGTCTTGGAACCAATTCCCAAGTGTCATTTTTCTCTATTTGATCCAATTCTTCATCCATGGACTTATTCCAAAATTCATCCTTACTGGACTCTTCAAAACAGTTTGGTTCAATCATAGATAAGAGTGCTAGGTGCATTTGTTCTGGTGAACAGATTCTTCTTCTAGTCTCAACTCTTGTATCTTTGTTTCTGATAATCTGATATGAAAGATGATTCTTTTGTACTCATCTGCTAGGTGTATTTGGAAGAAATTGTTGAACTTGCTCTTCTGCTTCTGTCAGATTCTCTTCATATTCCCCTTCTACTTCTTTTTCATCTTCTGCTTCTTCTTTGTAAAGTTGTTCCATTTATTCATTTTCTTCTTCTTTTAATTCTTGTCTACTTGTTTCATCAATTGTTACGTTGATGCTTTCCACAAGTTTTTTCAATATCAGGTTGCAACACTTGTATTCTTTCCTTGTACTTGAGTAACCAACAAGTAATTCTTTGTCCACACGAGAGTCAAACTTTCCCATTCTGCCATATTCTCTTTTGATGTAGAATTTGCTTCCAAAAACTATGAAGTGGTTCACATTTGTTGGTCTTCCTTTCCATATCTCAGAGGGAGTTTTGTCAGTGTTGTTTATGAGCATTACTATGTTTTGAATGTGAACTGCTATATGCACTTCCTGTGTCCAAAAGATGTATGTCAATTTGGAATCCATTAGCATTGTTCGAGCCATTTCCTGTACTGTCCTTTTCTTTCTTTCAACAACTCCATTCTGTTGATGTGTCCTAGCAACAAAGAATTGCATTTCTATTACATGCCTACTGCAGTAGTCCATAAATTCATTTGAAGTGAACTCTCCTCCATTATCAGATCTCAATAATTTGATTTTTGAATCCATTTCATTTTCAACCATTTCCTTGTAGACCTTGAAGTTTTCAAAATCTTCTGACTTATTCCTGAGAAAGCAAACTACAATCATTCTTGTATAATCATCAACTAATAACATAAAGTATTTCTCACCTTTTAAACCCTTTGTTGTAGTTGATCCAACTAGAGAAGTATGCATAATTCCCAGTGGTCTTGTCGTTGAATATTCCTTTGATTTGAACCTGGTCTTTGTTTGCTTTCCTTGTTGACAATGCTTGCATAAAGTGTTGGTTGGTTTCGTGATCTAGGGAATTTCTCTAACTGCTTCCCTTTTGCTAACTTTGACAAGGTTATGAAATGTATGTGACCCATTCTTTTGTGCCATAGACAACTTTCATCTTGCTTTCCTACGAAACAATTTTCATTTCCAATTTCACTTAATACATATATGTTGCTTGAAGTTCTCGTAGTTGTTGCAATCAATTTTCCTGTACCTTATTTTCTTATCTCGCACTTTTGTGAATAGAAAATAAATTTATGACCTTGGTCACACATTTGAATCATAATTATAAAATTATGTTTCATATCTTATACTAGTAGAACATTTTCTTCCTTGGTATTCTTGTTCCCAATTCTGACTGTGCCTTTTCCAATTATTTTAGCTGAATCATCATTTACAAAGGAGACTAATCCATATTTTTTGTTTCTTAATGTAAGAAACCTATCTCTATCACCTGTCATGTGTTTTGAACAACCACTATCAACATACCAACCACATTTCTTCTACTTAGCTTGTAGAGCTAGTGTGCATTCTTCATTGATATACTGATTCTGCTTTCTTATCCATGTCCTTTTCTGAGGTTCCTATCTGTGATTTTTGTTGTTCTGTTGTGGTTCTCTAGGAGCACTGTTATTTCAAAATATTTGGCCATGTGTCCAAAGTTGTTATATTTGTATCATTCCAATTCAATGTTCAAAGATTCAAACCTATTGTAACTTCTTCTCTGTGTTTCACTAGGCCTTCTTGGATAACCCTTTTGTGTATGAATTTCAAGGTTGTTTATGTTTCTGTTGTTAGCTCTGCAATTCACAACTTTATGTCTAAAATTATTACATGCATAACATAAACCAAAAAAGATAGTTTGATATCTCGGATTTGAAGATCGTCTAAAAGGAGGTACTATTATGAATCATTCTTCTTCCCAAGGCCTATCTGTTTTTGTCAGTCGTTTATTCTGAAATCTAAATCTTCTCGGTGGAGGAGTGTCCCTGTAATTTTCTTTGTAGACCTTCCTATCCCCTTTGATTGTTTTTGCATAGATTTTTGGATATGTTTCTTGTTCTGTTGTTTTGGAGCTTGATCCCTTTTATGTTTGAATGTATCCAAGTCCAGACTTGCCATGATGAGGTTTTTGAGTGCTGATAATGTCATTCAAAATTTTTGAGTTATTCTGCATATTTTTCTTTTGAAGATCCTTTCTTAATGTGACAATCTCTTCTTCCAAATTTCCAATGATCCTGTCTCTTCCTTCTAGCTGTTCTTTGAGTGCTTCTTCAATTATTTTATCTTCTTCAATTTGATACTTCAAATTTGTGATCATTTGTTCTAGTTCTTGAGTGTCTTCTTTATTTTCTTGTTCTTCTTGTAGTTTCTTGTTTTTCTTCTTTTCTCTTATGATAACTTCTATGTAACACAACAATTATTCTCGGTAGTCAACTTTTGCCTCTTCATATTCTTCTTCAGAGTCTTATTTATCAGAGTCTTCCACTACCATGAATATACCTCTTTCTGTCTCACTCTCACTAACTTCATCTTCATCTAATGATGAGATGTCTTCTTTGGTGCATAAGCTTTTCTTGAAAACTTTCTTTGTGGTTCTTTTTCCTTTATATGTTTGTTTTCTATTTGAGTAAACTTTATTATTTATCTTTTTCTTATAAGGACATTTGTTAGAAAAATGACCAATACCATCACAATTAAAACAAATCAATGTAATCTTACCTCTATACCTGTCGTTGGTTCTCTTGTTCAATCTTTTGACAAGGTTGGTTGCTTCTTCATCATCTTCTAAGATGTCACTGTTGCTTCTATGTTATTTTTCTTTTTGCTTTCCCTTTTTCTTTGACCTTTTGGATTCTTTGAAGGCTTCTTCTTTTATATCTAGATTTTCCTATTCAGTTCTCATTTCATATGTTGTGAAGATTCCATGTAGTTCGTCGATGCTTATTGAGTTTATATATTCTCTTTCTTTTAGTGCTGATATCATAGGGTCAAATCTCATAGGAAGAGATCTTAGTACCTTTTGAACAATTATAGATTCTTTGATTTCTTCTCCCAATCCCATGATTGCATTTAATTTTTAATCGACTTGTAAAACATAAGCTGCAATATTCTCATCTTCCTTCATCTTTAATTGTTCGAACTGACCTTTGTAAGTTTGAAGATTTGGTTCTTTGACTTTTGAATCTCCTTCATAAATATTTGGAAGTTTGTCCCAATTCTCTTTAGAGGATTTACAATGTGCAACTTTGGTGAATACTGATTCTCCAATAACATTCAGAAGTGCATTTGTGGCTTTGGAATTATTCTAACCGAGTTTCATTTCTTTGTCATTTGTCGCTGGAACTGCTGGTACTATGTATCCTTCTACAATTGATTGTCAAATTTCAAATCCTTGTGCATGTATATATGTCTTTATCCTTATGCTCCAAAATGCATATTTTTGTCCATCAAACTTTATTTTTCCATTTTTATACATGTTGTTTCTCTCCATGATCTACCTTTCAGTGGTTAAACTGATTTATGAAGGAACCTTCTCTGATACCAATTGTTGGATTACTAAGAGGGGGGGGGGGTGTGAATCAGTAATAGATAAATCTAATCCTTTTTAACCATATAATGCAAGTGTTGTATAAATGTATAATTATCATCCAATATTTGTAGAGTAAATAAACAATGAACAATGAAAAATCATACACATACATAGTACACCAGTGTTTTTACATGGAAACCCAAAGCGAGAGAAAATCACATAATGCTTTTTCTTATATGTCTTGAAGAATTACATTCATTGGAAGTACCTATGAATTTTTTCATAGGTGCAAAAAACCAATGTACGTTTTATGCATTTATGGTTCTTTCCTCTTTCTGGGAATTACAAAAGGATGAATGTATGTTTCATATTCTGGTGATCTTTGAGTGTTGCAACAGGGAAACAAGATTTGAATTGTTGCAGGAAATTCATTGTTTGAGCCTAACACATAAATCGATATGGTGCAGTAAGAGACCATTTTGACATTTTGACAAAAAGTAGTCATGTTTACAACCAAACGTCCCAGAATTGCGAGATGAGTATGATGATGATGACAAATTTTTTATTTGTTATGCTGCACATGTTTGTAATGGGGGATTTTAAAAAACCATAGAATTTCCACTAGTGCACATTTGGGGGTATTTTCCTTACTATTAATGATTTAAAAGGTTATAATTATTCACTCTTGAAAGCGATGAGGAGAGTGAGAGGTATTTTGTTCTATTCCTAAACCTTGTAAGCATTGTTGGAAACATTGTAATGGGTCTTGTAGCCACTGTTGAGTGAGAGGCATTGTTTTTCCTAGGCATGTTTTAGCAACGTTGTAATGAGTCTTGTAGCCATTGCAGAGTGATAGGCATTAATTTGTATAAGGCATATTTTGGAAGTCATTGTAAACTTTTCCATACATGTTTTATAAACTCCTTGAAAGTATGGTATTTCTTTGAAATTTGCAAAAGTTGTGATCATGTATTATCAGATACATATTTTCATTCATGCAAGTGTTTGCATCGACATCCTCATTTCAAAGTACAAAGGTGAAGGAGAAGAAGGGCGTGGCCTTTCAGAGACATTTGTTATGTAGAATAGGGAATCATCTACAAATTTGCATTGATACAAGTGTTGGTATCGACATCCTCATTCTGAAGTACAAAGGTGAAGGAGAAGAAGGGTGCAGTCTGTCAAAGACATTAGCTATGCAAATCGAGCAGTGGGGAAGTGCACCATGGAGTGGAAGACTCTTCCTAGAAGCTGGTTGCAAAGATTCAAGTTACACTTTCTCTCTATAATTTTGGAGGACCAAAGGTGCTTTTTGTGGGGAGGTGTGATCCAGGAGTATCTCCAAATAAGAAATCATTACTTTGCATACCATGGAGAAGATAATTAAAATACTAATTGATAATAGGTGGAAAAGAATAATTAATGCTCATGAATGAATTAATTAAATTATAAAAATGATTAATACTTAAAATGAGTATGAAAAACTCACGTATTAGTCATGCACATTGGAAAAGTTATTAATGCTTGAAGTAAGTTTGAGAATCTCACATATTATTCATTTAATTGTAAAAAGGGAAATTAGTTTTGAGAATCCATCTCACAAATTAGTTTCCTAATTTTAAGGGGAAATTGGTTTCCTAGTTTTAAGGAGGAAGTTAAGGGTCTCATGAGTTGGTTTGGAATTTTCCTCACTTTATTACAACATTGGAAAAATTATTAATGCTTGAAGTGAGTTTGACAATCTCACGTATTATTCATTTGATTGTAAAAAGAGAAATTAGTTTTGAGAATCCACCTCACAAATTAGTTTCCTAAATTTAAGGGGAAATTGGTTTCCTAGTTTTAAGGAGGAATTTAAGGGTATCATGAGTTGGTTTGGACTCTTCCTCATTTTATTACAAGTTCTTTCATAATATCAAGGAGGAATTTAAGGGTCTCATGAGTTGGTTGAGATGATTTCTCATTTTTTTCCTTGAGTGGTTATGAGATCATAAATTTGTGGATCTTGTCTCCTTAGATTATGGAGACTAAGGAAACTATTTAAACTCTTTATTGGGAGAGATTTTGGAGAGCTCTTTTAGGAGAGAAACAAGAAATCATGCTTGTGGTTTGTAAGCCCCTTCAGTGGGAGAGTTGAGCCCCCTCCATTGAGGAGAATGTAGTCCTTCTGGTGTCTGAAGAAATGTCACTTATGTGAGAGACTTGGAGCATGTGGCACATTTTGTGAGAAGATTTTTGACCTTTCAAAGGAAGGATAATCAAAAAATTTGTATTCCAAGCGGATCTAGAGATGTAGCCAGGATGGCTTGGTGAGCTCCATTAACAACTCAGTGATCTCTTGCCTCATGTGTTGATACTTTGTCTCATGTTTTCTTATGCATGTTTTATTTCCGCAGTTATGTTTTCTAAATGAATTAAGAAATGAATTATGGAACTAACAACACATTCAACAAGTTATATTCAATTTGGATTCAAGGCTTCATAAGTCCATATTTTCAACTTTGATGCAATCAAGTTCAATAGATCCACGATTGTAAATATGACCTTCGTTAAGTGGCCTAGAACATAGTCAAGTTTGGTATCAATGTCACCCTGGTACCATAACACAAGTAGAGGAACAATATCTAAGGAAGCCATGTTTAGAAAATGAGATTTGAAGTATGAGGGAACAAAGGAAGATCAAGCATGCGATGAATGAGTTTTGATGAGGTTTCTACAAAGGTTGAGAATATACGAGGGTGCCTGATAGCTAGGTTATCTAGACCAAGGTAAAGATAAAATCCCACATGCACAAGGAAATTCGATTTCGAAAGGTTTATATTACAAACACATTATTATGTAATTTGAATAAAGAATGGGTGAGATATGGAAATCTGCACATAGATTTACCTTTTAGTTGTGGGGCCCAACATATTGGATACTGACATATTAGATATCATAATATTATAACATCATTGCAGTACTGAAGTCTTGGTGGGCCGATGGATGATGCCACGTCATTGACACACTGATACCACATCGGATCCATGTCAGAGCCATGTGGAGGCCATGTCATCTACCATTATAGTGCCATAACAATAGCCAAGTCAACAAGGTGGTCAGAACATTGGGTAACATGGTTCCAACACCAAACAAGAAGGGATTGCTTGCATAGTGTTGAAGTTTCATAAGCCGGTGGGAGGATCGTTTGGTATCAAGGTTCCATATTGGATATTATGTAACTAGAGTAAAAACAATGTGCTAAAGGATCAGGGGCTTGATATCCTGGTGGTCCTAGTGACCCGATACAATATATTGTATATTAGGAGATCGAGATAAAGGAGTGTAAGTGTAGCATTGAAGTTGCAGTGGCCCGGTAGCCCAAGTGGGATGATGACGATGCCACGTCAATTCCATACAACATACATGACATGTCATATAACATACATGGAAGGATTCCAGTTAGAGATGAAGTCATTGTAAATGTGTTGAACATGCACATAAAATATCTAGCTAGCAAATGACATACACAGTATGCAGAGAAAATATGAGAAGAGAGAAATATGAGAGAAAGAATGGAAGAATTCTCATTAACCAAATGAATGAATGATAATTTATACATGATATAGTATGTATAACTCAAATAATGTGTATTGGAGGAGAAGCCAATGTGCCATAGTGGTGTTCTAGAGTGATATGGACACACACCAACAGTTACGAGAGTAAACTGCCACCTAGTCTAGTCTCTTAGGAAGTTATGAGAGTTAAATTCCATCTAGTATGAGTTAAGTAGTCTCTCAGTCTTTAGTTAACTGACTAAAACAAATTGAATTGAGGAGGAGATCAGGGAATCATGAGTAATGCGCTATTATAGTGATAATCCCAAGGACAATGCACATTAGCTGGTGAAGAGAATATTCTCCTAGAGGAATATTCTTCCTAGACTACAGGAGACTAAATAATGACTAGTAAACATAGGGAAAACCTTAGGAAAAAGAATTCCCAGGTGTGTGTGAAGTATCTCCAACACCCCCCCTGAACATCAATATGGTGAAAATAAATAATGGGTCCCAAAAATGAGGCCATGTTGGGTACCCAAATGCAAAAGATACACTAAAATAAATGAGGAAAGAGGGAAAAACTCATGGGGACCACCCCCCGCCCCCCCTCAAAGTAAAATGTATGTAAAACAAATAACTAACAGTTGCGAGGAAACTGTGTCCTTCACTCCAAGACGACTGTGCAAAGAATGGAACTTCTTCTTGGTGAAGGTCTTGGTGAAGATGTCTGCAGTCTATTCTGCTGAAGGAAAGAACTGCAGGTCGATGCTCCCCTCATGTACTAAGTCCCAGATGTAGTGCATGTGGATCTCAATGTGCTTCATCCACTACCTCTGAACTGGATCTCTACAGAACTTCAGAATTCTCTAGTTGTCACACTAGATGCGATCGATCGATGAAACTGAATCCCCAACTCAGTGAGAAACTGTTGTAGCCACATAGCCTGAATGGTTATGTTAACTACCCCTCTATACTTTGCCTCGGCTGAAGATAGAGAAACAACAATATTCTTCTTTCTTGACCAAAAGATAGGGCCGAAACGAATATTGAGTGAGTAACCATATGTGGACTTGCGATCAATGCTATCTCTAGCCCAGTCAGAACCAGTGAACCTGATGAGGTCCAATGTAGATTCTACTGCATAATGAATCCCAAAGGTGTTGGTTCCCTATACATATCGAAGGATACACTTTGTAGCCTTCCAATGTAGCTCATGTGGCTCCTACATGAACCTGGAGACTACTCCAAATGTATAGGAGAGTTCTGGTCTGGAGTGTGTGAGATACAACAATATCCCCACTAGCTATCTGTACAACGTGTTGTCTACAAGTGGAGTGTCCCCTCCATCCTCAATTCTGATAGGCTTGCAGTCTTTCATGTGAAATATCTCAAGTAGATATTGTGCACACTTGGCCTGAGATAGTTAGATGCCTGATGCATCCTAACTGATCTCGAGTTCAAGGAACAAATGTAGAAAACCCATGTCTGTCATCAAGAACCTGTCATGCATAATACTCTTGACTACAACAATCGCTAAAGTCGAGAAACCAGTAATCAACAAATCATCAACATATATAACTAGGAGTAGAAGTGAATCAACCATAATGAGCATGTAAACATTCATGTCTAAGTACAACATACAAAGTTCTATGACAATGGGTAGGATTCCATGTTGGCATACCATTCCCTCAGGGCATGCTTGAGGCCATAAAGATATTTCTTTAGTCAACATACCAAATATGAATCTTGCACAAATCCCTGGGGCTTCTTCATATAGATATCTAGAGAGAGATCGCCATGAAGAAATGAATTCTTCACATCCATCTGATGGACTTCCCATCCCTTGGATGCTATAATGTCAAGTGCCAAATGTATGGAATTGATATTCTCTACTAGAGGGAAGGTCTCATCATATTCAATACAATGCACCTGTTGAAATCCTTTGGCAACTAACCTGGATTTTTATCTGTGAACCTATCCATTAGCTGGGCTCTTGGTCTTGTAGACCCATTTTCACTTGACAATTTTCCTTCCTGAAGGAAGGGGAACTAGATCCCAAGTCTGGTTCTCAAAGAGGGAGTTGTAATGCTCCTGCATGGTATATTCCCAAAAGTGATTTCCAGCATCCTCGCCATAGGCCTGTGGATCTAAAGACTGAACCAAGAAAAGATGTCTTGCAGTCTTTCATGTGAAATATCTCAAATAGATATTGTGCACACTTGGCCTGAGATAGTTAGATGCCTGATGCATCCTGACTGATCTTGAGTTCAAGGAACAAATGTAGAAAACCCATGTCTGTCATCAAGAACCCGTCATGCATAATACTCTTGACTGCAGCAATCACTGAAGTCGAGAAACTAGTAATCAACAAATCAACAACATATATAACTAGGAGTAGAAGTGAATCAACCATAATGAGCATGTAAACATTCATGTCTAAGTACAACATACAAAGTTCTATGACAACGGGTAGGATTCCATGTTGGCATACCATTCCCTCAGGGCATGCTTGAGGCCATAAAGATATTTCTTTAGTCAACATACCAAATATGAATCTTGCAAAAATCCCTGGGTCTTCTTCATATAGATATCCAGAGAGAGATTGCCATGAAGAAATGAATTCTTCACATCCATTTGATGGACTTCCCATCCCTTGGATGCTGTAATGTCAAGTGCCAAATGTATGGAATTGATATTCTTTACTAGAGGGAAGGTCTCATCATATTCAATACAATGCACCTGTTGAAATCCTTTGGCAACTAACCTGGCTTTGTATCTATGAACCTATCCATCAGCTGGGCTCTTGGTCCTGTAGACCCATTTTCACCTGACAAGTTTCCTTCCTAAAGGAAGGGGAACTAGATCCCAAGTCTGGTTCTCGAAGAGGGAGTTGTACTGCTCCTGCATGGTATATTCCCAAAAGTGATTTCCAACATCCTCACCATAGGCCTGTGGATCTAAAGATTGAACCAAGAAAAGATGTCTTGCAGTCTTTCATGTGAAATATCTCAAGTAGATATTGTGCACACTTGGCCTGAGATAGTTAGATGCCTGATGCATCCTGACTGATCTCGAGTTCAAGGAACAAATGTAGAAAAACCATGTCTATCATCAAGAACCTGTCATGCATAATACTCTTGACTGCAGCAATCCCTGAAGTCGAGAAACCAGTAATCAACAAATCATCAACATATATAACTAGGAGTAGAAGTGAATCAACCATAATGAGCATGTAAACATTCATGTCTAAGTACAACATACAAAGTTCTGTGACAACGGGTAGGATTCCATGTTGGCATACCATTCCCTCAGGGCATGCTTGAGGCCATAAATATATTTCTTTAGTCAACATACCAAATATGAATCTTGCACAAATCCCTGGGGCTTCTTCATATAGATATCCAGAGAGAGATCGCCATGAAGAAATGAATTCTTCACATCCATCTGATGGAATTCCCATCCCTTGGCTACTGTAATGTCAAGTGCCAAATGTATGGAATCGATATTCTCTATTAGAGGGAAGGTCTCATCATATTCAATACAATGCACCTGTTGAAATCCTTTGGCAACTAACCTGGCTTTGTATCTGTGAACCTATCCATCAGCTGGGCTCTTGGTCCTGTAGATCCATTTTCACCTGACAAGTTTCCTTCCTAAAGGAAGGGGAACTAGATCCCAAGTTTGGTTCTCGAAGAGGGAGTTGTACTGCTCCTACATGGTATATTCCCAAAAGTGATTTCCAGCATCCTCGCCATAGGCCTGTGGATCTAAAGATTGAACCAAGAAAAGATGTCTGGGTGGCATCCATTCAGTGACAGTGAGTGCAAGAGAAGGCTCCTAGAAATTTGATCAAGTCCTCCTAGTATCAACTAGATCCCCAACAAGATCTCCTACATCTTGAAGAGTAGTCTTGACCCACTTGGGCCTTAGCTCTAGCTATGGCTCTGCAACTTCATCTTCTTGCACTGAATCTTCGTATGATTTTATTTACTCGGTATATGATTTATCTAAATCCTCTGAATCATAACTCTCATATGAAGAAAATTTGGCATGTGCATGCTCATCATCTCTGACAGGTGGAAGAAAAAAAAATCCTGCATGTGTCTGCTGAGGTACATGCGAGAGACTTTCCTTGAATTGGACACTACGCTCAATGAAGAGTCGGTCCAAGGAAATATGATTGAGTTTGTATCCCTTCACACCGTCGAGGTATCCAACAAAGATACACTATGTGCTCTGTGGATGAAGTTCATTCCTCTTCTCAAAGGGAATCCTGGCCCATGCACGAGAACCGAATATGTACAAGTGGGTCACTTATGATTTGTGGCCACTCCAAGCCTCATATGGGGTCTTACCCTTTATAGATATATGGGGAGATCTATTTTGTATGTAGTTTTCACAATTAAGTGCTTCATCCCATAATCTCTATGGAAGTGACTTTGCATGTAGCATGGAAAATTCCATCTCTTTCAGAGATCTATTTTTCCACTCAACAATTCCGTTTTGTTGCAGAGTACAGGGAACAATGTGCTGCAACTAAATCCTTGCCTCAAGAAAAATATTATGTATATCATGGTTGACATACTCCCCCCCATTATTTGTTTGGAGGGATTTGATCTTCTTTCCTGACTTTGTTTCAACAAGGGCTTTGAAATCTTTGAGGTGTTGAAAGACCTCTGATTTTTTCTTGACAAAGAAAGTCCATGTGAAGCGTGAGAAATCATCAAACAAAATGAGAAGGTACCTTTCTTTACTGATTGATGGATGCAGAAAAGGGCCCATGAGGTCACTATGGATCAGATCTAAAGGAAAGGAAGCCTTCTGAGTCTTTCCTTTGTCGAATTTCTCTTGAGGGTGATTTCCAAGAACACATCCCTCACAAATTCCTAGGAGAAGTGGATGTCAGGTAGACCATCAACCATTCCCTTCTTTCTAATCTGTTGCATATATCTGAAATTTAAATTCCCAAACCTTTCGTGCCATATCCTACTGCTTTCATCATCATGGGTAAGTAGTAATGCAAAATTTGGTTCAATAAATTCAAAAAATGTGTAGAGTTTGGATTGATTATTAACCTCACCTGTAGCAACCTTGGAATTGGTTTGCATGTCATAGATATCCATAGCATTAGGTGTGAACACCACTCTCTTTTTGGTGCTAGAGTTCTTCATCTGATACATGGAGAGAATATTGACGGAAAGTTTGGGAATGTGTAGCACATTCTTGAAGCTTCCATTTGTGAGTTCAATTCTTTCTTTGTTGGTGACCTTGACTAGAGAGTTGTCCCCCATCAGAATAGAAGGACCTTTGCATGCATACAATGAAGAGTATACTTATTTTTTGGATTCCATGTGGTGTTATGATTCTCAATATACAATCCAAGCATCGGGAGAGGAGTTGATAGCAATCAAAGCATGGATATAATTTCCTTTCTTGGGATTCTGATATTCTAGATTATTCTTCTTAGCACCCTCAGGGATGTGATCTCCAAGGTTTTTTGTTGAAGTATTTGGCCATTTGATGTATTTGTTTCTTCATACATGCAATTTGTTTCTTCATACATGCAGATTATGGATGGAATCCTTTATGGATGTAAGTGAATTTCTCCCCTTTTCTTCCCTTTCCACATTTGTATCTGAAGGTATCATTGAGGGTTTTGAGTACCCTTCCTTCTTTGGATTTTCATGTGCTTTCCTTTTGTCTTTGTCCTTAGATTTGTTTTGATGACTACTAACATATTTCATAGTAAGTGCATGCACCTTTAGGCCTTTGATTTTTCCCATATTGAAGATCGTGTTCTTCTCTTGTGTTAGAGACTCGATAAAGGACTCAAGACAGGGCATCGTCGAGGTGGCTCTAGAGGCGAGCCCAACTAAAAAAAATTTGGATACAAAAACTGAGTATTTCGGACCAAGTTTGGAGAGATTGTAAGAACCATTTGTTTCTTCTCCTTAGATTTATCAACCTCGCAAGCCTTGAGTTGTGACAACAAATCCTTATATTTGGTAAAGAAATATTGGATATTGTTGAAGGTATTTGGATCCAAAGTGAGAAATTCCACCTCAAGAATGTGTCCCCTCATATCGTCCTATTTTCTAAAAATCCCTTCCATGGTGGTCCAGGCTTCATTGGGGGTTTTACATGAGGATATGTGAAAGAGGAGTTAAGGAGAAATGAGACTGCAAATAGTTCCAAACGCTTCATCCATTCGATTCAAATACTTGTATTTTTCTACGGCTAATGTGGGTTCGATCTCTGTGTTCATGGTTAACATATATAATCCTCTACTTCAAAGATTCACTATCATCTTCTCCTTCCATGCAAAGAAATTGTATGTTGTACGAATGAATTCTTTTGGAAATTCCATTTTTTCGCTGTCTTCAATCTTCGGTACCTGCAAAAAGAATATGGTGTGTCTTTTTCCTAGAATTTTTTTGGCTCTGATACTATGTAAATTTGTTGAACCTGCACAGAAAATATCTAGCTAGAAAAAGACATACACAGTTTGTAGAGAAAATATGAGAAGAGAGAAACAAGAGAGAAACAATGGAAGAATTCTCATTAACCAAATGAATAAATGATAATTTACACATGATATACTCTTTATAACTCAACTAATGTGCACTGGAGGAGAATCCAATGCACCATAGTGGTGTTCTAGAGTGATATGGATACACATCAATAGTTATGGGAGTAAACTTCCACCTAGTCTAGTCTCTCAGAGAGTTACGAGAGTTAATTGCCACCTAGTCCGAGTTACCTAGTCTCTTAGTCTTCAATTAGCTGACTGGAACATAGTAAAGTGAGGAGGATATCAAGGAATCATGAGTAATACCAAGGACAATGTGCATTAACTAGTGAATATAATATTCTCCCTAGACTATAGGAGACTGAATAATGACTAGTAAACATATGGAAAACCTTAGGAAAAATAATTCCTAAGTGTGTGTAAAGTATCTCCAACAACCATGTTCCAAGTCATATGAGATACCGAATTGGGAAAATAGTTGATATGAAACGTTAGAGGATCTGGAGGCTTGGTGGTTCGGTGTCCCAATGGTGGTAGGCCTAGGATATCGATATATCATTGGAAAGGTTAAAACGTGTGATGAGTTTGATACTCGATAACCTGGTAGGCTCAGTGGTACATATATCTGAAGGATTAGATGAATCAATGGTCACAATTTAATCAAATATTTGATCGGATGGTTACTATGAGATGAAGGTTTGTGCTACGTGAGAACTAGATCAATGGTCAATATCTAATCTAGGACCAGATTGAATGAATGTTGTGTGATCAAGGTTAAATGAATATGGTTAAAGTTTCTTGGGCTGGTGGCCTGGTGAGATCAGTGATCCCGATGTACCGATATATCGAATCGAGGAAAAATGATTGAAGGTGAAAAGTTAAAGCCCCAGGGGATGAGTAGGTTTCCGACCTAGTGAACAAATCAAATAATTAGATCAATGGTTGACATTGAATCCAAGGATGATATAAAGATGGTTGAGTGTCAAGGTTGTGTTATATGTTCTAGTGGTTGGTGGATAGATCAATGGTCATGAATTAATCCTAGACATGATCCGACAGTCACTAAGTGTTGAGGAGGGGCCAATGGATTGATTGTGTGTGAAAATAAGAGGAAATTGGGACCAATTGAAAAGGATAATTTTTTTTGGTTGTTCAACCCGATTTTGAGGAATATTCAAAGAATTTAGAGCCAACCTCTTGAGAATTTTTTTGTGGAAAAATCCATGGAAGTATGGAGTGTATAAACAATGTTGCCTTGGTTGTTTTGTAGTGAGGTGATTTGAGTGAGTTGGAGTGAGTTGTGGAGGTGTGAAGCTAAGACTTTGAGGTTCATGGGTACCATAGAATGAAAGGGATCAAAATGTAATTGTCTAAGGGAGGAAGAGAGGAGAAAGGTAAAACAAGGAACTTATGATGTCCATTTGATTGAAAATAGGTAGAGAAATGACATAGCAATTGTTATGAAGATGGAAGCTTGAAGTGAATAATTGTTTCTACACAATTGACAATTGAGAATAATTTATTTCAATAGGTTGGTTCCTGCAAATATTGTTTTGTTGGTTGGTGCCTACAGGTATTGCCAAGTTGGTGCTCAACTAAGGAGATTTGTGTCTCGAACAGATGGTTTCCTACTAATATTATAATAATAGGTTGGTGCCTACTAGCATTGCTGAGTTGGTGCTCCAATAAGGATATTTATGTCTCCTATAGGTTGGTGCCTCTAAATATTATAATAGTAGGTTGGTTCCTACATGATTTTATAAAGAAACATTTTGTTGTTTTCTCCCATTTGGGTTTGCACATTAAATCTTTGTGTACTATGGATTGTATGTTTTAATGTACATTTCTCAATAACTTCTTATGTATGGTGAAGTAATAAATTGATAAATATTGTAAGAAAAGTAAAAATAGTCCTATATTGATTCAACCCCCCTCTCAATATAAGTAAATGTCCCAACAATTGGGGTTAGAGATGGTTCCTTTATGAATAGTCTAACCACTGGAAGGTGAATCCCTACAACGCACATGGATAGACAAGAATGTTCTTCTACAAATAGAGCTTCATTATTTGATGGATCAAATTATTCATTTTGATCATAATATTAAAAACCTATCTAATGGGACTTGGGTTTGACAGTTGGAGTGCAGTTAAGAATGGATAGACAAATAAACAACTCCACCTATATATATAGATGGAAAGAGGCTTAGCGACAATAACTTTAAGGCCATGGGTACAATTCTGAATTGTTCGAAATATTTAGTATTTGTGAAATTCAGCATTGTACTTCAACAAAAAAGATGTGGGACAAGTGACATAGAGTATATGAAGGGGATGACAAGGTCAAGAAGGAAAAATTAAAAATACATAGAGGATAATTTGAGACCCTTAAGATGAATGAAGAAGATATCATTGAATCCTATTTTATTCATGTGGATGATATTGTCAACACTATCAGAGGATTGGGTGAAGAGGTTAAAGAAACCATCATTGTGAAAAAAGTGGTTAGGTCACTTCCCTCAAGATTGAATCCCAAGATATCTTCATTGAATAAATAAACAACCTAGATAATTTGACAATGGATGAGTTGCATGGAATCCTCACTGGATATGAGATGAGTATATAAAAGGATAAGCCAACAAATCCATCAAGGAAGGAATCATCCTTCAAGGCATCATCCTTCAAGGCATCAAAGAAGATAAATACAGAAAAATACAAAATGAATGACAACTCAGATAGTGAATCAGAAGTAGAAGAAGCTAACTTTGTTATAAATCTCAAGAGAGGAACAAGAAAATACAAAGGCAAGCTTCCCTTAAAATGATTTAATTGTGGAGAAGTAGGACACTTTGCTACTAAATGTTCTTATGCAAAGAACAAAAATAGAAATGAAAAATAAGATTCCAATTTCAAAATGTACAAGAGGGGAAAGACTGAAAAGAAGAGAAATTTCTACAGACAAAATAAGAATCTACACACCAATGAGAAAAATGACTTTTATTATGACAATGACAATGAAATAGAAGAGATTATATTCATGGTTCTAGAAACATAGACTGATGTCCTAGAAAATGGAAACACATATTCAATAGAAGAAGACAACCCTGATATTGATGCCGAAGTGGATATTGAAGGAGAGATCATATATTCTCTAAATGAAATAGAGAGATTGAGAAAAAATAAATGGATACAAAAGGAGAAGCAAAAAAAGTACAGAAAATAAATTCTTGTTATAAAATAAAGTTCCTATGAAATTGAAAAAAACATCATCTTGAAAACTCAAGTAGAAGAGGAAAATATAATTGAATAATTCTTAAGATCTCATATAAGAGAAAAGGAAGATGTTTGCAACAATCTATAGTATGAAATAGTCCATCTAAGAAAGGAGTTGGAAAGATAAAATACCAACATAAAATTTGAGAAGATCTCTACAACCCTGAATGAAATCCTAAACTGTCAAAGATCACCATTTGACAAGACTAGTCTTGGTTATAACAAAAAGAAGGAAACTAATAAAGAAACCTCAACTTCTTCAAAATAGTTGAGTTATCTTGATGTTCTTAAAAAACCCATCAAGGTTGAAGACAAGAGGAAACAAGAACAAAATGTTGCACAAGAAATAAATCTTCCTCACAAGGATGGAATCAGGAAGACTCTTCCATCAAGATGGAATCACACAATTAGGTACTGAAATTCTATTTTTGGATATTATTATTCTTTCAATGGTTTTGGTCATGAAGAAATAGATTGTAGAATAAATGAAAAAGGAAGTCACATGAGGGACAACAACATAGATAACTATGGAATCTCAAGGAGAAATTTCAACTCATTTCCCCCTGTGTTGAACTATAACATTATGTGTTATAAATAAAATAATTATGGGTATATAACAAAATTCTGCAAAAGTGATTTCAGAAAAAAACAGAAAGAGGATGCCCCAACAATCATGGAAAGAAATCATGAAAAAAGGGAACAAAATAAAGGAAAATCCTTGTTAATACAAGTTGCACTGCATGCACATAATAATAAGGATAAGTGGTACATTGGCAGTGGTTTCTCTAGTCACATGACAAGAGATATAACAAAGTTTATCACCTCGAAGAAGAATGAAGACAATGTTACCTTTGGAGACAATATCACTTCAAAGATAATAGGAAAGAGAAGTCTTAGTGTTGACAATGAAAGGGATAAGGTAGAAAAGGTTATGCATGTTAAAGTCTTGAAGAACAATATTCTTAGTGTAATCCAGATGTGTGACCGAGGACACACTCTTAATTTTGACTCCCAAGAATGTAAGATCAAAAAGGAAAATTCAGGAAAGCTGGTTGAAAAAGTAATCATAACCCAAAACAATGTATATATTCTTGATGATATTAATGGATAAATGTTTTTCATGGGGTGCACATATGAAAGATGACTATGACATAAATAATGGGCCATATGAACTTTGACAATATGGTAAAAATTAGCACCAAACAAGTAGTAAGAGATATGCCAAAGATCACAAAACCCTAAAAAAATATTTGTAAGCAGTGTCAGCATGGAACACTATTATGGATGAGCTTCAAGACAAAGGAATATACAACTTCCAAACCATTGGAGATTGTGCCTATAGATGTTTGTGGACCAACAAGAACAAAAATTATACAATGAGATAATTATTTTATGCTACTCATTGACAATTATACAATAATGACTTGGGTTTCCTTTCTCAAAAATAAATATGAGGCATTTGGAACGTTCAAAGCATTCAAATATTTAGCTGAGAATGATACAAATCTAAAAATAAAATTTTTAAGGCCAGATAATGGCGGTGAGTTCAAATCCAATTAATTTGAATAATTTTGTGAAACTCTTGGCATAAAAAGACAGTATGCAACCGCAAGAAATTCTAAAAAAAATGGAGTAGTTGAAAGGAAAAACATACATGTACAAGAGAGATTGCTAGGACAATGTTGAATGAAGAAAAATTATTAGACAACTTTTGGAGAGAAGCAATTTACACTACTATTTACATTCTAAATAGAGAGAAAATTATAATCGACAATGATAAGACACTCTATGAATTATGGAAAGGATGACCAACATCTATCAAAAACTTTAGAATATTTGGAAGCAAGTGTTTCATCAAAAGAGATGATGAGGATCTAGGCAAGTTTGACTCAAGTGAATATAAAGGAATTTTCCTTTGTTATTCATCAAGAAGAAAAGCTCATAGATGTTACAACAAAATACTACAAATGATTGTTGAAAGTATTAATGATAAACTATATGAAGCAAGACCTCATAAGAACAAACTTCCAATAGAAGAAATAGAATACAATGAAGAAGAAGAAGGAGACTATGAAAAAGAAGAGGAATAAAATGAAGAAGAATAAGAGGAAGAGGAAACATAATGCCAAGATACACAAACCCCATCAAGGTTTGTGCAAAATAATCATCCAGAAGACTTAACTATTGGTGACAAAAATGATGGAACGTAAACAAGGAGAAAAATGGTAAGCACCTCTGAATAGAGCCTAAATGTTTTGAAGAGGCTATTAATGATCAACATTTATTTAATGATATAGAAGAAGATTTAAATCAAATTGAGAAAAATTAGACATGGGAACTTGTTCCAAGACCCAAAGACAAAAGTGTGATTGGTAAAAAGTGGTATTCAAAAATGCGTTAAATGAAGATGGAAAAGTAGTAAGAATGTCCTATAAAGGATATTCTCAAGTATAATGTATTGAATTCAAAGAAACCTTTTCTCCTATCAATGCAATATTAGATTCCATTAGAATATTTTTGGGATTTGCAAGATTTAATAGTTTTAAAGTGTATCAGATGGATTTCAAGTCATCATTTCTGAATATATATTTAGAAGAAGAATTTTACATTGAACAGATAGAAGGATTCTCATTTTCATAAAATGAATATTATGTTTGCAAATTGAATAAATCACTTTATGGACTAAAGCAAGCTTCTAGAGCATGGTATTCAAGACTTGACAAGTACTTATAACAATAAGGGTTCAAAAGGGGAACACAAAAGAACAATATTTACATCCAAATAGATAATACAAATATGTTAATCATTGTGGTTTATTTGGATGATATATTTTTTGGAAGATAATGGAATTAGCCAAATGTTTGTAGAAGAAATGCAAAGAGAATTTGAAAAGTTCATGCTTGGAGAATTTTCATTCTTCCTAGGGTTACAAATTTCTCAAATCAACAAAGGCATATTCATTTTTTAGACCAAATATATCAAGGATATGTTGAAGAAGTTTGAAATGGAAGACTGTAAACCTGTCATCACACCCATAGTCACTGATTGTAAATTGAGAAAAGAAGATGAATCAAAGGAAGATAATCAAACTTTGTATAGATCAATGATATGAAACCTACTTTATTTTAAAACTTCAAGGTCATATATTATGTAGGAAGTAGGGTTAGTTGGAAGGTTTCAAGCAACACCAAATGAAACACATGTGAATGAAGTAAAATAATATTCAGATATCTGAAAGGCACATTGGATTTTGGTTTATGATATCCCAGAGGTAAATCTTTTACTCTGATATCTTACACATATGCATATTGGGAAAGTAGTGTGGATGATAGAAAGAGAACTAGTGGTGGAACATTCTTTCTGGGAAATATCCTAGTATCCTGGTTCAACAAGAAGTAATCATCAATTTATTTATCCACAATAGAAGCATAATATATTGCAGCAACAACATGTTGTACACAAGATCTTTGGATGAAAATAATGTTGCAGGACATTAAGGTAGAATATAATCAACCAATATCAACACTGTGTGACAATACCATCAACATAAAAAAATTGATTAATCCAATTAAGAATTCAAAGAAAAAACACATCCCAATAAATACCATTTCTTAAGAGAGAAAGTTGTAGAACAAAATATCAAGATGGAGTGTATTGGTACAAAGGAACATGTTGTTGGTATTTTTAAAAACCTCTTTCTAGAGAATTTTTTGAATATCTCAGACATAAATTGGGTGTGGTTCCCATGCCAACCAATCACTGAACCACTACAAGAGGAGAAAAAGCTCAGGGGGAGCTACTGAAAGAGAAAAGGGTGTTGGTTGCAAAGTAGGGAATAAAAAGTAAAGTGTAAGGGGGAGAAAATACCTTTGCCATTAATGTCAAAGGGGGAGATAAAAGAGAAAGGGGTAGACTCATATATAAGGGGAGACTTGTAGATATGAAATGTGTCAACTTAGATGAGAGAAAAATTGTGAGATCTGTGGTTACAATAGACTAGAGGAGTATTAGAATTGAATGTGGTTACCATCAATGCAAAAGGGGGAGTTTGTTAGAAAATTGTTTTCATTGATGTCAAAGATAAGGGAAGACTACTAAAGCCAAAGAGAAGATCGAGGAAGCACCCAAATTACATAACCATGCCAAAAAATGCAAGATGGGTTTTTGAATTATGTAGATAGGTATGAGAAGGATGAGACAATCCCATTGAAAGTAAATGGCAATTGGAACCTGGAAAAAATGACCGTGCAAATAGAGGAATGAGATTCAAGGAAGTTGGATTTAGACAATGAGATCTAAAGACCAAGATAATAGAGGAATCTCAAGCATGAACTGACTAAGTTTTGGTGAGGGTTCTGTGAAGTTTGAGAATTTGTGAGGGTGCCCAATAGCTAGGTTAACCAGACCAAGGTAAAAGAAAAATCCCACATGCAAAAGGAAATTCAATTTCGAAAGGTTTGTATTACAAAAGCATTATTATGTAATTTCAATAAAGAATGAGTGAGGTATGGAACTCTTTGCATAAAATTAACTTTTAGTCATTGGGCCCAACATATCAGATAACAACATATCACATATCAGAAGATTGGAACATCATTGCAGTACTAAAGTCCCAGTGGGTCTATGGTTTATGTCACATCAACACTATTCATTAATTGGATTGGTTGTCATTGATTTCAACCCTTGAAGAAATTTCGGTAGCCCCAACAATATGGTTAAGGGACTTCATTTTGATTGATGTATAATGGTATGAAGATTAATTTATTTGTAGGTAAAATTATTCTAGATGGATAGTACATGTCATGCCATTTTCCGATGATATGTGGAACATCACATAACTCCTCACGGCTAGAGAGTTATGGACTTGTGAAGTTGGAGAACCCTTATGACTTATCTAGAAAGTCAAAGAAGTCAAACTAGTCTAGAAGCTCCTAGAAAAAGTTGACTAGTCAAGTGGGTGAAACTAGTAGTTAATCATGGGTTAAGTTGTTGCAATTAGAAAACAATTAAAAATAATTTAGTTGCAACTAGAGGTGTAGAATTTACTATTTGTAGTAAAGTGGGTTAGAAATGGACAAGTGGTTAAAAGCGGGTTATCCCTAAAAAAAGGAAATTGGGTTAAGTTTGTTAGAAGGTAACCCCTTGAGGAGGCTACATGGAAGTATTAGTAAGAGAGAAAGGCCTCCTATTAACACCTATTGAGAACAATGAATATCTATTATTATGTAAGGTTTATTGTAGGTACTCATTGATACATCTGAAGTTGCACAAGTCTGAGGTAACACGAAGGGTTGACGACGAAAGTTTCAGAACTAAAACAAATACTAAAAAAACCCTAGTTTTTGAGGTGTACCCGAGTTGCAGTGGATAAGGGAGCATACATACATAGGATGAAAATATAATAGGGTGTGTACATGAGGGTAAAGCCATAAAAAATTGAGAATATGAAGATGTCAGGTCTCTAGAGTCTGAAAGAAAGCTCCCAGGAAGGTCTACAATGATTAGGTATATCATACCTATTACATGTTCAAAATGTATGTCTTATTTCTATGAGTAGTTGGATTTTGTTTGTTTACATGAGAAATGATTATGTGGGTTTGAGGATTTTACCTAGAGAGGCTATTCGATGCATGGAACTTACTGTATAAGTCAGATCTATAGAAATACAATCATGTCATAATTAACATTTATCATTGGTACATCTTGTTAAGTGTTGATGAACATATTGTATTTCTTGGCATATGGTTAAGGGGTTTTGTGGTACATGGTTGAGAGCTTGTATTTTTGAAGTGGTTGTGAAGTGGTTGATGTATTGAGAGGATTTATATTAGTAAGGGCTTGATTTCTAGTCCATGTGAGGGTTATTACAGTTGTTCATGATTATACACACATGAATGGCACATGACTAGATATATATATATATATATATGTACTTGGTTAAGGGATTTGTATGAGGATGTATGCATAGGGAAAAACTATAGTCTGGACACAGTGATAGGCTGAAAGTTGGTGTGACAGAGCAAACAAAGGGTCATAGTTTTTCAGGAAAGAGAAAACCCTATTTTTCAGAAGGCATATGCAGGCTATAGTATAGAAAGGTCATGTACATACGCGAGCTGCAGTATAGAAAGGGTGCGTACATACACACACTACAACATAGACAAGTCACATACCTTTTGGGTTTTGTTGGTATAGGCTGAGTACAGGTACAAGTTGATTACAGTGGAACATGTTGGTTACAGGTTGTTGGCACATATTGGTACATGTTTACAACGATATATCTCATAGTGACAGTGTGGCAATGGTTTCATCATTTCACTTATATTTCAGGGTGACAAGATGGGGCAAAGATAGGTGGTTGTAGCCACCTTCTGGTTGTAGTCAGAGAACATAGGGAGTTGTAGCCAGAGAATTAGGGATTTGGAGCTCGCCTAAGGTAGTAGAATAAAAATAATTGTGTATTGTAATTTGAGTTGCAGTTGGAGAAAAAAGGAAGTTGGTGCTTCCAATGAATGTAATTGTTAAAGACATATAAGAAAAACATTATGTGGTTTTCTCCCGCATTGAGTTTCCACGTAAAAATACTAGTGCATTGTGTATGTGTATGATTGTTCATTATTATTGGTTTATTTATTCTACACTTATTGAATGATAATGCTATATTGATCATAAAAATAAATAAAACTTACATTTTATGGTTAAAAACAGATTAAAAATCTCTATTATTTATTCACCACCCCTCTGAGTAATCCAACAATTGGAATCAGAGTAGGCTCCTTCAAAAATCGGTTTAATCACTGAAAGGTAGATCATGGAGAGAAACAATATGTATAAACATGGAATACCACAGTTTGATGGACATAACTATGAATTATGGAGTAGAATGATGAAAACATATGTATAGGCACATGGATTTGAGGTTTTACAATCAGTTGTAGATGGATATAAAGAACCTGTTGATACTGAGAGGGGGATGAATCAGTATAAAGTATAATTTAAAACCTTTTTCAACTTATACTTAAACCATTCAACTATATCCAATGCGCAATGAACAATAGTGTAAGAGTTACACCAATACACCATAATACACCATGCACAATATATGAGAAATAATCAATAGTTATTGTTCAAGGGAAGTAATGACTTCCAAAGGTAGCTACAACTTCCAAATGTAAAGGGAGGGATAAAC
>ML791231.1:76223-90382 GCA_009831015.1 Picea engelmannii
TTGGGACTTTTTCTTCCTTAGAATCCTTTTGTGTGGCTTCTGTCTTCTCTCTCTTCTTCATGTCTAGGATGTATATGTTGTTCGGTCTTCTTGTTGCAGTTGCAACCAATCTTCCTGAGTTATTTTCTTTGATTTTACATTTTTGGGAATCAAACGTAAGAGTGTATTCTTGATCACACATTTTACTAACACTTAGTAGATTATGATTCAAGTCTTCAACCAATAGAACATTCTTTTCTTTTACATTTTTTCTTCCAATCTCTACTACACCTTCTCCAAGTATTTTGGAAGATGAGTCATCTCCAAATGCAACATTTCCACCCTTTCTCTTCAAGATGATGAATTTGTCTTGATCTCCGATCATGTGTGAAGAACATCCACTGTCTATGTACCATTCATCTTCTTCTTTACATTATTCAACGGTCAATGTTATTCAACAATCTTCATTGTTTGGAATCTCTTTCCTTCTCCATATTGTGGTTGGCATAGGGACATCTTCATTCATATATCTGCAATCGCGTGCTTTGTGACCAAGATAATTACATTTGTAGAATGCGATATTTTTGTCCATCAATGGGGAAAATGAATTATAATATCTGTTGAAAAATCCATGATTATTTCCATATCTTCTATTTACACCATTCATGTTTCTTGCATATGTGTTCCTTTCATTGATTATGCAATTAATTGCCTCATGTCCAAAATTTTTGCAAGTATAACAATGACCAAGAAAGAAATTTTGATACCTTGGATTAAGTGGGCTTCTTTCTGATGTAGTCCATCTTGGTTCATGATCTATTCTTCTGTAGTTTCCTTCATACTGATTGAAGCTTCTTTGATTCCTAAAGGTAGGAGGTCTTCTTGGATATTCATCTCTTTTGTAATCATTCCTTCTTTCTAGTATCCTGGTCCACTTCTCATCAACTGTATGTGTATCTCTTTCTTCAACCTTCTTGTTGGTATTTGCATCTTCTTTGTATGAAGTTTCACCCATGCATCCAAGATGTGTTAAGTCTTTTTGCACCTGAGAGTTTCTTAAGCTCTTCCTCAATGAGACAACTTCTTGTTCAAGTTTCTCACAATCTTCTTCTTTCTTCTTCATTTGGACATTCCTTACTTCTCCTATTCTTCTTTATTCTTCGAGTAGAGTTTTCAAGGAAATGGTTTCTTCTCTTAGTTTCTTAAAGTCTTCTAATTGTTTCTTCAAGATTACAACTGTCTTTTCACAACTACCCAATTCACCTCTTAGTTTTCTTTGCATGTCTTTGAGCTTGCTATTTTCAATCTCAACATGCTTCATTTTTTTAAGATTCTCATCTTCTTGTTGAATCATTTTTTCTTCATGATTTTCTTCTTCTTCATTGGAATTTTCTTATTCAGTGTCATTTCTTTCAATCCTTGGATGAGGGAATTCAAATTCAACATGACCTACTCCTTCACAATTAAGGAAAAAGAACTGACCTCTATTTTCTTTTTTGAAATATGAGATGTTGTAATTTTCTTCAACTTCTTCTTCTTCTTCTTCTTCTGCATCTTCCTTTACATAAAGGTCTTGTAGCTTGTCCCAAAGCTCTTTTGATGATGCACATGATCCCACCTTGGATTTCATTGAATCTGTCAATCCATCTAGGATGGTATCTATTGCCAATTGGTTGTTCCTTTTTTCTTCCTTCTGAGCTACAATATTTGGTTTCTTCAAAGCATTGTATCCTAAAGAAACTGAGAACCAAACATCTGCCCCAAGAGCTTTCAAGTAAGTTTCCATTCTATTACTCCAGTATTCAAAATTGCTTCCATCAAATGGTGGAATCCCATTTTAAATTTTGTCTTCCATTTCTTCTTAGGACCTTCCTTCCAGTGGTTAAACTGTACTGAAGGTAACCCACTCTGATACCAATTGTTGATACTGAGAGGGGGGTGAATCAGTATCAAGTACAATTTAAAACCTTTTTCAACTTATACTTAAACAATTAAACTATATCCAATGAGAAATAAGAAATGGTATAAGAGTTACACCAATACACCATAATACACCATGCACAATATATGAGAAATAATCAATAGTTATTGTTCAAGGGAATTAATGACTTCCAAAGGTAGCTACATTTTCCAAATGTAAAGGGAGGGATAAACCTCCAAGAGGAAGATACAATTCTACAATATCAAGAGAGATTTGAACTCTCCATCTTTTCCCCTTCCTTCCACCCAAGAGTATATGAGAGATACTAAAACTTTAGATTAAATCATCACCATCAACCAATCATCTCATAGAACCTGCTAATGCTTCCTGAGACTTCTTCAATTTTTGCAATTCTTCAATTCTTGGAGTACTATGATCCTATAGATAATATTACTCAATGTATTCTCTAAAACTCCTCCAAGTTTCACTCTTTGAATCCTCCCAAAAAATAAGTTATAGAAATAATGGTAGAATTTATTCAATTCTGGTCTATTCAGGAGACTGCAATTGTACAGAATGCCCCACGCTCAATATTTAACATCTGATTCTGAAACTCACAAATAGGAAACTAAAATCTATACTCTTTCCAATGAAATTTGTCCCATTTCATTTGGATTCTCGATGAATAAGTTATGACTATTTTACCCAAAACACCTATTTATTGACTAGCTTCAGGACTGGTCACAAACCCTATCTTCCACAGAGTGTATCTCCATAATTATAGCGAATCAAGAGATGAAATTTTTACCATAGGTACCTTGATATGTATTCTCAATACCATAGAGATTTCACCATCTGAATCATTCTAGAAAAAAATTTACAGCAAAAATGGTAAGATGACCTGACAATAACATACCTTAGAACACATCACCAAAATACTTCATCCTCCCTTGAAATCATGCCTTATTTACTTCTTATTTCCTCTGAAATTTGACTTGTATCAAACTGAATGTCTAATGATGTTTATTTATACCATTTATGTCACTTCATTTTAACATTAGGGCCGACCTGACACTTTCTTATTTTGTAATTCTTTTCTTTAATTATCTTCAGGGCCTACATGTACTTCCTTCTTCAATTCACTTTGTCATCTTCAAAAAATCATTTCTCCTCAACCATGAGGATCCACATGATGTGCCACATACAAGTGGAAACAACATGATGTATACTATCCATTCATGGGTGTTGTATATGCATGTGCATTTTCCTTCATGTCCAAATACCTTTATCAATCTTGCGGTCCAATACCCATGACTAGGGTTGACATCAATGACAGCAACCAATCTTCCAACAGAACCAACAATTCCACCAACAAATGACAATGGAAGGAAACTCAATCTAAATAACTCAAAATCCAAAACTTCAATTATGAATGGCCTTGGTGATTCAGTATATGGAAAAGTTATGCATTGCAACTCTCCAAAAGAGATCTGGGACAAACTTTAGAATATTTATGAAGGAGATTCAAAAGTCAAGGCAACAAAGCTCCAAAATTACATAAGTCAATTTGAATAGTTGAAATTGAAAGAAGATGAGAATATTGCAACTCACTTCTTACGAGTTGATGAAATAGTAAATGAAATTAGAGGATTGAGAGAAGAAATTGATGAATCTATAATTGTTCAAAAGGTATTAAGATATGTTCCATTGAGATTTTATCCTAAGTTCTCAACACTAGAAGAAATAATATATTTGGATTCAATAAGCATGAATGAACTACATGGAGATTTCCAAACCTATGAAATGAGAATCGAACAGGAGAATCCAGGTATAAAAGAAACAACATTCAAAGCATCGAAGAATTGAAAGAAAAAGGGAAAGAAAAAGGAAAAAGAAGATAAAAACAATAGTGACATCTCGAAAGACGATGAAGAAGTATCCAACTTCATCAAAATAATGAAAAAGGGAACCAACAACAGATATAGAGGAAAAATAACAAAAAATAAAGTCTTCAAGAAAAGTTTCTGCACCAAAGAAGACAACTCCTCATTAGACGAAGATAAAGTCAGTGAAAGTGAGACATAAAGAGTTCTATTCATGGAAATAGAAAACTATGATAAAGAAGACACATAATAAGAATATGAAGAAGAAGAAGTTGACTACAGAGAAGAATTTTTGAGTTCCATAGATGTTATAAAAATGGAAAAGAAGAAAAACAAATCACTACAGAAAGAACTAAAAAGAAAAGAGGAAGAAAAAAATTCCAACTCTGAAGAATTGGAGAAGATGATCTATAATTTAAAAAATCAAGTTTAAGAAGAGAAAAGAATCAAAGAAGAACTTAAAGAACAACTGGAAGAAAATGACAGGAGCATTGGAAATTTGGAAGCATATATTGTCACATTGAGAAAATACCTTCAACATAAAAACATGAAAAATAGCTCAAAGGTTTTGGATAACATTATCAACAGTTAGAGGCCACATCATGACAAGTCCAGGCTAGGATACAAACAAACAAAAAGAGGCTCAAGCTCTAAAACTACATATCAAGAAACACAACCAAGAAGCTATGCAGAGAGAGTCAGAGGAGACAAGAAGTTTTACAGGGAAGATCACAAGGACACTCCTCCACCTAGAAGATTCATATTTTAGAATGGGAGACAATAAAAAACAAGTAGGCCTTAGGAAGAAGAAGGATTCAAAGGAGTAAATCCTTTTAGAACATATTCAACTCCCAGGTATCAAACTATATTTTTTGGTTTATGTTATGCATGTAATAATTTTGGACATAAAGTTGTAAATTGCAGACCTAATAGCAGGAACATAAATAACTTTTCAATTCATGCACACAATGGTTATCCAAGAATTCCTAGGGAAAAACAAAGAATAAGGCACAACACGTTTGAATCATTGAGCACTGAGGTGGAATGCTACAAGTGCAACAACTTTGGACACATGGCCAAATATTGTAGAATGGTAGTTCCTCCTAGAGAATCACAATAGAATAACAACAGTCACATACATGAACCTCAATAGAGAATATGGATAAGAAAACATAATCAGTATAACAATGAAGAATGCACACTTTATCTACAAGCTAAACACAAGAAAGATGGTTGGTATGTTGATAATGGATGTTCAAAAAACATGATAGGTGATGAAGACAGGTTTCTAAAATTGATAAAGGAAAGAGATGGACTAGTCTCCTTTGGAAACAATGACTTAGCTAGAATCATTAGGAAGGGCATAGTCATAATTGGAAACAAGAATACCAAGGAAGAAAATGTTCTACTAGTGGAAGATATGAAACATAATCTTCTAAGTGTAAGTCAAATGTGTGAAAAAGGTCACAAACTTACGTTCAATTCACAGAAGTGTGAAATAAGAAAAGAAGGTTAAGGAAAATTGATTGCAACAACTGCAAGAATTTCAAGCAACATATATGTACTAAGTGAAATTGGAAATGAAAAGTGTTGTCTAGGAAAGGAACATGAAGTTTGGATATGGCATAGAAGAATGGGTCACATAAACTTTGATTACCTCGTTAATGTTAGAAAAAAGGAAGAAGTCAGAGAAATTCTCCAAATCATGAAGCCAACCAACACATTATGCAAGCATTGTCAACAAGGAACGCAAACAAAGACCAAGTTCAAATCAAATGAATACTCCACAAAGAGAATGCTAGAAATTGTGCATACTGATCTATTTGGACCAACTAGAATAAATGGTTTAAAAGGTGAGCAATACTTTATGTTATTGGTTGATGATTATACAACAATGACTACAGTTTGTTTTCTCAGGAAGGAATCAGAAGAATTTGAAAAATTCAAGGTATACAAGGAAATGGTTGAAAATGAAATGGATTCAAAAATCAAATGTTTGATATTGGACAATGGAGGAGAGTTTACTTCAAAGAAATTTATGGATTTCTGCAGCAAGCATGGAATAAATATGCAATTCTCCATGGCTAGGAATACTCAACAAAATGGAGTTGTTGAAATAAAGAACAAGATAATACAAGAAATTGATCAAACAATGTTAATGGATTCTAAGTTGATAGATGTTTTTTTGGACACATGTAGTGAATACAACAATTCATATTCAAAACAAAGTAATCATTAAAAACAATATTGACAAAACTCCCTATGAGATATGTAAAGGAAGACTGACAAATGTGGATCACTTTAGATTTTTCATAAGAAAATGCTACATCAAAAGAGAATATGACAGAATGGGAAAGTTTGATTCTCATGTGGAAAAATGAATACTTGTTGGTTACTCAAGTACAAGGAAAGAATATAAGTGTTACAATCTAAGGATCAACAAAGTTGTGGAAAGAATCAATGTAACAATTGATGAAATAGGTGGACATAAATTAAAAGAAGAAGAAAAGGATTCAGTAGAACAGGCCTATGAAGAAGAAGCAAAGGATGAAGAAGCAACATAAGGGGAAGGTGAAGAAGATCATATATAAGTAGAAGAGAAATTAAAACAAGTACGTCCAAAGACAACTAACAAACAAATACAAAAGAATCATCCTTCAAATCAGATTATCAAGAACAAAGATGAAAGAATTGAGACTAGAAGAAGAAATTGTTCACTAGAACAACTGGACCTAACGCTCTTATTTTCGATTGAACTGAATAGTTTTGAAGAATCCAGCAGGGATGAATTCTAGAAAAAGTTCATGAATGAATATTTGGATCAAATAGAGAAGAATTCCACTTGGGAATTGGTTCAAATACCAAGGTACAAGAATGTGATCAACACAAAGTGCATCTTCAAAAATAAATTGAATGAAGAGGGATAGGTTACCAGGAACAAATATAGATTGGTATGTAAAGGATACACATAGATTAAAGGTATAAAATTTGAAGACATGTTTTCCCCAGTTTCCAGAATGGAAGAAATCAGATTAGTCCTAGCTTATTCATCCTCCAAGAATATTAAAGTATATCAGATGGATGTGAAATCAACCTTTTTGAATGGGGAACTTGAAGAAGAAGTCTACATTGAGAAAGCAGAAGGATTTTAGTTGTTAGAGAACAAAGATTATGTGTGTAGGTCGAAGAAGGCCTTGTATGGTATAAAATAGGTCCCCAGAGCATGGTATTATAGACTGGAAAAATATCTACAGTAGGAAGGGTTCAGAAAAGGAAATGCAGACAAAAAACTCTAGATCAAGGTAACTCAAGATAGTATTTTATTAATTGAAGTTTGTGTTTATGATATTATTTTTGGAAGTGATGATGACAAGTTAAGCCAAAAATTTGCAAAGGATATACATAATGAATTTGAAATGTCATTACTTGGAGAACTATACTTCTTTCTAGGTCTTCAGATATGTCAAAGAAACCAATACATTTTTATTTCTCAAACTAAGTATATTAGAGAAATGCTAAAGAGTTTCAGAATGGAATATTTCAAACCGATTAATACTCCTATGAAAATGCGTTGCAAGTTAAGTAAAGATGATGATTCAAAGTCTACAGATAAGAGGAAGTACATGTCAATGATTGGTTGGCATATTAATTTATGTGACAACATCCAGACCAGATGTAATGTAGGAAGTTGGATAGGTGGCATCATTTCAAGAAGCACCAAAGGAATCACATGTTCTATAAGTGAACATGATATTCATATATCTCAAGGGTACATAAGAGTTTGGAATATGGTATCCAAAAGAAAATAATTGATCACTTATTTCCTACACAGACATAGATTTGGAAGGTTTCATTGATGACTGAAGAAGCACAAGTGGAGAAATGTTCTACTTGGGTGAGTGTTTGGTATCTTGGGTAAGCAAGAAAAAATCATTAGTATCATTATCTACAATAAAAGAAGAGTATATTGCAGCAAAAACATGTTGTACATAGGTTCTATGGATGAAACAAACTCTGACAGATATACAGGTTGAGTATGATGATCCCATTCCAATATATTGTAATAATAAAAGCACCATCAATATCTCAAAGAATACAGTGATGCACTCCAAGACCAAGAACATTCCAATCAAGTATCACTTTCTATGAGAACATGTTGCAGAGAAGAACATCAGAGTTGAATATGTGGGAATAAAAGAATAGGTTGCAGATATCTTTACAAAACCACTTCCAAGGGAATCCTTTGAGTATCTTTGCCAGAGAATTGGAGTAATTTCTACTCCAAAATGAATGTTTTTGAATGCTTATCTTATATTTCTTATATTTACACGAAGAAGCACCATAAAGAGAATAGTTCAGGTTGGGGGAGCATTTTGAGGATGAGTTCAATTAGGGGGAGCATCCCCAAGAACAATTCAGTTAGGGGAGCATCCCCAAATGGGAAGTTACCTTTTCCATTGATGTCAAAGGGGTAGAGATTCATCAGATGTAGGATAGAGAGCTAGATGCTTGGAGAGATAGCACAAAGACATGTTTCCAGAGGGAGCAATGGTCACATGAGGAGAATAAGAAATATGACTTCAGTGTTGCATCAAAGTCTTTCTATCAATGCCAAAGGTGGAGATTGTTGATTAATTGGGTTGGTTGTCATTGATGCCAACTCTTGAAGCAAGTCCGGTAGCAAATTCTGGCAACCCCAACAATATGTTTAAGGTACTTTAGTTTAATTGATGTATAATGGTATGGAGATTAATTTTTTTGCGGGTAAGACTATTATATATGAATAGTACATGCCATGCCATTTCTGGTGATATGTGGAACATCACATAAATCCTCGCGGTTAAAGAGTTATGGCCTTGTGAAGTTGGATAACCCTCATGAGTTATCTAGAAAGCCAAAGAAATCAAATTATTCTAGAAGATCCTAGAAAAAGTTGACTAGTCAAGTGGGTGAAACTAGGAGTTAATCATGGGTTAAGTTGTTGCAATTAGAAAATAATTGAAAATAATTTAGTTGCAACTAGAAGTGGAGAATTTACTATTTGTAGTAAAGCGGGTTAGAAGTGGACAAGTGGTTAAAAATGGGTTATCCCTAAAAGAAGAAAATTTGGTTAAGTTTGTTAGAAGATAACCCCTTGATGAAGCTACATGGAAGTATAAATAAGAGAGAAAGACTCTCCTGTTAGCACCTATTGAGCACATTGCATATCTATTATTTTGTAAGGTTTATTGCAGGTACTCATTGATACATATGAAGTTGCAAAAGTCTGAGGTAGCACAAAGGGTTGATGGTGAAAGTTTCATAACTGCATAAAATACTGAAAAAACCCTAGTTTTTTAGGTGTATGTGGGATGCAGTGGAGAAGGGAGCATACATACATGGGTTGGAAGTATAATAGGGAGCGTATGTACATGGTATGGTAGTATAATAGGGCACACACATGAGGGTAAATCCATAAAAACTTGAGAAGATGAAGATGCCAAGTCTCTAGAGTCTGAAAGAAAGCTCCCAGGAAGGTCTACAATGATCAGGTACATCAGATTTATCTATAGGTTCAAAAGGTATGTATTATTTCTATGAGTAGTTGGATTTTGTTGTCTACATGAGAAACGATTGTGGGGGTTTGAGGAATTTTCCTAGAGATGATATTGGCTGCATAACACTTCCTGTATAAGTCATATCTACAAAAATACAGTGCTGGCATAATCAATATTCATCATTGTTACATCTTGTTAAGTGTTGAGGAACATCTTGTATTTCTTGGAATATGGTTAAGGGGTTTTTTGGTACATGGTTGAGAGATTGTATTTGTAAAGTGGTTGTGAAATGGTTGATGTATTGAGAGCTTGTATATCGGTAAGGGTTTGATGTCTAGTCGATGTGAGGGTTATTACACTTGTTCATGATTATACACGCATGTATGGAACATGACTAGAGAGATATAGATGTAATTGGTTAAGGGATTTGTATGAGGATGTATGCATAGGGCACACATACAGTATGGAAAAAATGATAGGTTGCAGGTTGATGTGACAGAGGAAACAAAGGGTCATATTTTCTTAAGAAAGATAAATCCCTAGTTTTCAAAAGGAGTACGCAGGCTACAATATAGAAAGGTTGCGTACATATGAGAGCTTCAATATAGAAAGGGCGCGTACATACAAACGCTGCAACATAGAAAGGTCGTGTACCTATTGGGTTTTATTGGTATAGGACGAGTACAAGTACAGGTTGGCTACAGGACAATGGAACAGGTTGGTTACATGTTGTTGGCACATATTGGTACATGTTTATACTGGTACTCACATTGACAGTGTGGTAGTGGTTTCATTATTTCACTTATATTTTAGGGCGGAAGGATGGGGCAAGGATAGGTAGTTGTAGCCACCTTTCAGTTGTATCCGTATAACATAGGGGGTTGTAGCCTCGTTTTGGATGTAGCCATAGAATTCGGGAGTTAGAGCTTTCCTTAGGTTGTAGCCTAAAAATATAGCGGGTCAGAGCCTCCTTCTAGTTGTAGTTGGAAAAAAAAGGAAGTTGGTGCTTCCAATGAATGCAATTCTTAAAGAGATATAAGAAAACAATTTCTTTGGTTTTCTTCCGCATTGGGTTTCCACATAAAAATACTGGTGTACTTTGTATGTATATTATTGTTCATTTTTCTTGATTTTTTTACTCTGTACTTGTTGTATGATAATGCTATATTGATCATAAAGATAAATAACACTTGCATACTATGGTTAAAAAAGGATTAAAAAGAAATATTATCGATTCACCCCCCTCTCAGTAATCCAACAAGGACCATGTTGATACCACATCAAATCCACATTAGAGTCATGTGGAAGCCATATGATCTTCCATGCCAGCGTTGTAACAATAGCCAAGTTAGCATGGTGGTTAGATTATAGAGTGACATAGTTCCAATACCAGATCAAAAGGGATTGCTTGCATAGTGTTAAAGTTACAGAAGTCGGTGGGTCGATCGTCTAGTATCGAGGTTCCATAGACAATGTTCCATATCAGATATAATGTAACACGAGTAAAAGTGAGGTGTAAAAGGTCTTGGGGCTCGACATCCTAGTGGTCCCAGTGAATCGATATAGTATATTACATATCGCGAGATCGATATAAAGATGTTTCAATGTAGTGTTGAAGTTTTGGTGGCTCGATAGCCTCGGTGTGCCGATGATGATGCCACACTAGCACCGCACAACAATCACAACATGTCATATAGTACATATGGAAGGATTCCATGTGAATACTAAGTTATCTGGCATATCATATAGATTATCAGATTGGGAAAATAATTGAGATGCAATGTTAGAGGATTCGAAGGCTCTATGGTATAGTGCCTCAGTTGTGGTGGGCCCAACATATTGGTATATTGGATACCAGATCAGTGGAAAGGTTAAGAAATATGAGGAGTTTGATACTTGATATTCTAGTAGGCTTGATGGTTCTGATATCTGGAGGATTAGATCAATCGAAGGTCACAATTTAATCAAAGATCTGATTAGATGGTTGTTGTGAGATGAAGGTTTTTTCTATGTGAGAAATAGATCGACGGTCAAGATCTAATCCAGGACTATATCAGACATTTGATGTGAAATCAAGTTTAAAGGTGTATGGTTAAAGTTTCATGGGCCCGTGGCCCGATATAATGGATCGGGGTAAAATGGTCGAAGGTGCAAAGTTAAAGGCATGGGGACCCATTGGGCCGGTTACCCAATAGACCTAGTGGTACCCATGCTCAATGAACAGATCGACCATTCATATCAATCGTTGATATTAACTCCAAGGATGATCCGATAGTGGCTGAGTGTTAAGGTTGTGTTGTATGCTCCAATGATTAGTGGACATATCAATAGTCATGAATTAATCCTAGACATGATCCAATGCTTGTTGAGTGTTGAGGAGTGGCCAATGGATGCATCACATGAAAAAATGAGAGGCAATTGAGACTAGTTGAAAAGGATATTGTTTTTTGTTGTTCAGCCTGATTTTGAGGAAGATTCAAATAATTTAGAGCTCATCTCTTGAGCATTTTTTTATGAAAAATATGTGGAAGTATGGAGTGTATAAATAACACTTTGTAACACCCCGGTTTTAACCATTATGAACTAGAATGTATTATGTAAATGTGACTTAGGCTAGTGAGGCAGTAAAGTTGGAAAAGGGCCGAAGTGCCTAGGAAATGTAATACATCTATATATATATATATATATATATTAAAAGAATACACCACTAGCTGGAATATGGACAAGGACAAGAGATAGGGGGTTATGATTCCACGAGAGAGGGGGTTAAGCGGATAAGTATTTTTATTATATTTTATTTACCCATTTTGGTTTTAATTGAGAAAAGTGGTTACATGAGCTTGTTGGGGGAGGCCATGTCATTCTTGATTTCCAAGTAATTATATAAACAACTCTTTGGGCTGTTTGGTTGTTCTTTTGTTTATCTCCATTTTACTCTTACACTCTTCTCACTCTTTCATTTTTGGTTCCTCATTCTTGCCAATTTGTGTGCTCTTGGTTTGAGCATGGAAATGAATGACTGGAAGAGGAGATCCATTACTAGATGGATATAATAAATTATTGATTATTAGAAGAGGGAATGGATTCTTGTGTGCATGAGATTGATGAGAGTTTGTAAAGAACTGTCCACAACTAAGAATATTTGAAGTTTCTAGTAGGGAGATTTCCTAACGAGTAGTATTGGAGCCCTGGAGACAAATGGAACAACCTGAGGGACTGCATGGAAGAGAAAGGCGTTCATTTCTTTAGGTTGTGTAGGATGAAGGGGAAAGAGAGATGGAAATTATGATTGATGTCTGGTTGGGAAAACCTAAGAGATAGTTAGCTAATTGTTATTTGTTTCATATTTTTCCTAGGACCCGCCCTTGTAGATTCATAGCCCTGGATTAGGGGTGACCTGTTGTTGAGAGAAAATGAACAACAATGTATATGGTTGGGAGGAACATCCTTGCTCTACAGCTAGTTGGTGAATGTTCACTTGAAAATATAAGTGCTCTTTGTGTTTTCTATATAATGTATATTCTGATGTGTTTTTATTATTATCTCTGAACTTTGTATTTATAATATGCAGTCTTGCTGGTTATTGTTGTGTATGACATATTATTCATTTATTTTATATTTTAGCATGAATCTTGATTAATGCATGTGAGTATTTCATTCTTATTTTCAAATTAATTATTATCAGAGTTCGAAATCGGCTTAGAAATGGGTTTTAAGTAGTGTGGCCAGCCTGTGGGTGGCTAAGTATGTTATAGATTGGTATGAGAGATTCTAGTTCAACACCAGAGTGGTTTGTTGATACTGAGAGGGGGGTGAATCAATATCAAGTACAATTTAAAACCTTTTTCATATTATACTTAAACCATTCAACTATATCCAATGAGAAATGAACAATAGTATAAGAGTTACACCAATACACCACAATACACCATGCACAATATATGAGAAATAATCAATAGTTATTGTTTAAGGGAAGTAATGACTTCCTAAGGTAGCTACAACATCCAAATGTAAAGGGAGGGATAAACCTTCAAGAGGAAGATACAATACTAATCTAGGTGGATATCGGTGGCCACCCACCTGCTCCAACTGGCCCAAAACATGTTTTTAGCAATTTTGGTAATTTACTATTTTTAGAAGTTTTTAACTTTCGGGGCCATTTTGAGGCCCTAAACGATGTTTTTTGAGAAACGGGGAGCACCATGGATCATACATTGATGTTGCTCACCCAAAAGTTGTATTTCTCGAATAGATCTTTTCAACGAGCTATCGAGTGCTCCAAACGAAGATCGTATGCCAAAGTTACACCCCTAGGAAGTTGACGTATCAACTACCCCCATCGGGGCCCACAAACCTTTTGTCTTTTCATCTTCCGGGGTTAGGGTTTTGAATTTTACTTTTGTTAAAAAGGACCTTAGTGTTGATTAAGGTTGGTTGTCATTGATGTCAACCCTTGAAGAAAGACCCATAGCACAAAGGTTTGGGTAATGGACTCAATAGTGTTTGATGTAAATATGACTCACTATTTTTTTGTCATGGTTGATAAGAAGTAAATATGGATGAACTCCAAAGTGGTCTCCTTATGGTGAAAGCCCTCACGAGAAGACGCTTTGTGGAGTAAGAGAACCCATGCTTAATTGTGGAATAATGAGATGAAGGAAAGTGAATTTTTCAAGGAAAATATCCTATATGGATAGTTCTTGTCATGTCATTTCCGATGGTATGTGGAACGTCACATAATTCCTCACAGTTAGAGAGTTATGGCCATGAGAAGTTGGAGACCCCAGGTTTGGGTAATGGACCCAAGTTTGTTTGATGGGTAACGGTATGAGTTATGAT
>ML791231.1:100552-132678 GCA_009831015.1 Picea engelmannii
GTCTGAGGTATACAAATGATATCTAAGCCGAAATTCTGAGGAAAGTGAAGAAAAGAAGGCCGAAATGCAAGGAAGGATAAATTCTTTTGATGGTGCTTTCTAAGGTATGTTATTTTCAGGTCATCTCACCATTTTCGATATAAAGTTTTTTTTATAATGATTCCGATCCTGAAATTTCTATGAAAGTGAGAAAACATATCCAAGTATATGTGGTTAAAAATTCAGATTGTAGGTCGTTGTATTTTGGGAGTTACACTCTGTGGAAAATAGGGTTTGTGGCCAGTCCTAAAACTAGTCAAAATCAGGTGTTTCGGGTAAAAACGTCATAACTTATTCATAACAGATCCAAATTCAGTGAGACCAATTGTGTTGGTTAGGGTACAGTCTGTAGTATGTTGTGTAATATTTTCAGATCAGTGCATAAAATATTTTGTGTGGGGAACTCTCTACAAGGTCACTCTCTAGAATAAGCCAAAATTCAGCAAGGTATGCCATTTTTGCTATAACTCCTTTTCTGAGAGGTTCCAAGTAGTGCCACTTGGAGGAATTGCATAAAACACACTGAAAAACATTGTATATCAATTTTATATCTTTATATATTACAGGTTCAAAGTTATGATTACTTCAAGTTAGGGTTGTTGACTAATCCAAAACTAGGCATGTGAGACTAAAGAAAAGTTTGATGAAAATGCTAGTCTCTTGTTTTTAAAGTTAAGGAAGGTTTGTAGGAATGTTATTATATACACCAGGTCTATTGCAGAGCTACAAATCATATTTCGATGATGAAATTGATGAGGGATTTTGGTTGAGGTACATGTTGAGTACATGGTTGAGACACGTAGTTGATGAGTTGATGCACATACATGAGGTGTATAGTTGATGATGTTGGTACATATTGATGAGTCATAGTTGATGAGTAGTTGACACATGATTTGTACATACTTGATGCATGGTTTGATGCACTTTTTTATGGTACACATCGATTACAGGTTGGTGCATGGTTGATGCACTTGTTTATGGTACATGTTGGTGCATGATTGATGCACTTGTTTATGGTACATGTTGATTACAGGTTGGTGCATGGTTGATGCACTTTTTTGTGGTACAGGTTGATTACAGGTTGTGGTACAAGTTGATGCATGGTTGATGCATGGTTCAGATTTATTGGTACATGTTTACAGTGGTATATATCATAGTGATAGTGTGATAGTGGTTCCATCATTCTACTTTTACTTCAGGGTGGAAGGATGGGGCAAGGACAGGTGGTTGTAGCCACCTTCCGTTTGTAGCCGGAGAACATTGGGGGTTGTAGCCTCCTTCTAGTTGTAGCCAGAGATTTGGGGAGTTGGAGTTTCCCTCATGTTGTAGCCTGGGAAACTAGGGGTTTGGAGCCTCCTTCCAGTTGCAGCTGGAAAACAAAGGAAGTTGGTGCTTCCAATGAATGTAATTCTTCAAGACATATAAGAAAAAACATTCCGTGTTTTTCTCCCGATTTGGGTTTCCATGTAAAACACTGGTGTACTGTGTATGTGTGTGATTGTTTATTTATTACTGCTCATTATTGGATAATAATTCTACATTGATATAACATTTGAAGAAAAAGAATTAATATTACATTATTACTGATTCACCCCCCCTCTCAGTAATCCAACACTTAGAGCCTCATTGTAATAATCATCTTCTCACGGATGCGAGTAACCGTCACATCTCTTCTCAGAGATAAGATGCCACCATTCTAGTGAGTCTTTCACTCTGTATTTTACAGTCTCTGTACATTTATTTCATTAATAGAAATCATTTATTACTGTATATCTGTGACTCTTGTTATTTTCGCTATATATCTGTTATATTTTTGTCTCTCTTGCAATATCTCTGTGCATTTATTTATTATATCTCCGATCTCATTTCGTGCCGAAAATAATCTGGATTAGTGGTATCAGAGCAGGTTGCTCTTGATCATTTTCAATGCATGTCCTCGGCGAGGTATGAGTATAGCAAGTTGGGTCTCGAGCTTGTCTCTCTTGAGGACAATCGCTCTCGCACACCCGAGAAACCCTCAATGGCGGAAGAAAATAAAAATGACGGAGTAGACGATCCTGTCAGTCTGTTGCTTGAGCAAGCTCTCACACGACAGAGGGATGAAATGATGGAGAATTTTTCCCACATTCTTCAATGTCTCTCGATAGCATCAGGCACATCTTCATCAAGCGACCATTTTGGAGGCACATCGCCTTTCAAGGTACAAGTTAATTTTGATATTCCCGTACTTGAATGTCAAATAGATGCAGATGCCCTAGATAAATGGCTAAATCTGCTAGAAGGTTATTTCTTTGTTCATAATTTTTATGACAAGGAAAAGATCACCTTCGCACTGCTTAAGGCTCTCCCCCATGTAAAACATTGGTGGTAAACTTACTGGGAGCAGAGTTCCACAGAGGAGTCTGGAATATATGGGGCCGATCCCACTTGGGATTTTTTTGTGGATGCGGTAAAGGAACAATATTACCCTGTTGGCAACTATGAGAACCAGTACATGAGATGGACCACACTGTGACAAGAGAGGGGCCAAGCAGTTCCAAAGTTCACCAATACCTTCCATACCTTGTGCACCAAGCTAGGTATCAAAGACTCTGAATGACATTTGGTTCTGAAATATCGTGGGGCTCTACACAGATACATCCAAACTGAAATGGAGTTTTTGGACATCTCATCACTCGGTGCTACTTATTGATATGCTGTTAAAATCGAGTAGAAATTTAAGCACCATAAAAAATGGGAGTTCGGGTCTGCAAATCCATAACAACCAAAGTATGAAAAAGACAGCCCTAACAAACAATCTCCCGAAAACCAGTCCAAGCCATAGGAAAAGAAGGGTCACGAGAAGACAAAGAAAGACACCTAAAAATGGTGCAATTTCCACAAAATCCCCTGGCACAACACAGATGAATGTCGCTCAAAATAGTCATTGGTGGCTGATATCAAAGACAAGGAGCCAAACCCTGATTCAGAATCTGATTCTGAAAATACTAGTAAAAGACAGATCATCGACGCAGACCCCACTGCTATTGTCGCGACCGCATCAATTCAACTAGAAGAACCAACAGATTCAAACGAGGGGGAGCACCTTTTTCATTCACAGACGTGGCTGAAGGGTACCCGCTACATTTTATTGTTGATAGTGGAAGATAGAAGAACCTCATCTCAGTAGAGGTCATCAAACAGTTGGGATTGTCAACAACACAACACCTGCAACCATGAAGGAACGGGTGGCTTCTCCAAGGACGAGATCTTCGTGTCAACTAGCAGTGTCGATTGTCATACAACATCCAACCCTTCAAGGATGAGGTATTATGTGATGTTTCCCCACTGGATGTCTATGATTTTTTCTTGGGCTAGCCATATATGTGGAAGCGCCATGCTATTTATGAGTCTCGACCCCGTAGTGTCATTGTTACTTTGGGGGCTCATCTCTACAGAATACTAGAGGTAGTTCCGACTATTGTCCCACCTAAATAGTATCACAAGGTAGTATCTCATACTACAAAATTCATCTTCTCCACAATCTGTTCAAAAGGGGAACAAAATGATATTGTAACCACTACAACCTCGACCCAAACACCTTCTATCCACCAGAAGTAGGTCGATAAGGTTGCAACAAAGCACAAAGATTCGATTCCTTCTGTACACAATCATCTCATGTAGCCAAATTGGTTAAAAAGGTCCAACCCTTCCAGCCACAGGTTCGTAACGACCTTCAACAAACCAAGCATTGCGATGGTTCCAACAAGGCAAGCAACTCACCAAGATTCTGATTCAGCAATCGCTTTCCCCTCTCCCCCGAGAACTCAACGCAATGGAGACCATTGCTTCCTAAGGAGGGAGTATTGATCCAGGTGGATATCAGTGGCCACCCACCTTCCCCAACTGGACCAAAACATGTTTTTAGCAATTTTGGTAATTTACTATTTTTAGCAGTTTTTAACTTCCAGGGCCATTTTGAGGCCCCAAACGATGTTTTTTGAGAAAACGGGGAGAAACATGGATCGTAGATTAATGTTGCTCACCCAAAATTTGTAGTTTTCGGATATATCTTTCCAATGAGCTATTGAGTGCCCCAAACGGAGATCGTATGCCAAAGTTACACCCTTGGGAAGTTGACATATCAACTACCCCCATCGGGGCCCACAAACCTTTTGGATTTTCATCTTCCGGGGTTATGGTTTTGGATTTTACTTTTTTTAGAAAGGCCCTTAGAGATTCATTGTAATAATCATCTTCTCACAGATGCGAGTAACTATCACATCTCTTCTCAGAGATAATCTGCCACCATTCTAGCGAGTCTTTCACTCTGTATTTTACAATCTTTGTACATTTATTTCATTAATAGAAATTGTGTATTACTGTATATCTATGACTCTTGTTATTTTCTCTATATCTCTGTTATATTTTTGTCACTCTTGCAATATCTCTAAATATTTATGTGTTATATCTCTGCCCTCATTTCATACTGAAAATAATCTGGACCAAATCCTCCAATATCAAGAGAGAGTTTAACTCTCCATCCTTTCCCCTTCCTTTCACCCAAGAATATATGAGAGATAATAAAACTTTACATTAAATCATCACCATCAACCAATCATTACATAGAACTTGATAATGCTTCCTGAGACTTCTTCAATTTATGCAATTCTTCAATTCTTGGAGTACTCTGATCCTGTAGATAATATTACTCAATGTATTCTCTGAAACTCCTCCAATTTTCACTCCTTGAATCCTCCCCAAAAAGAGGTTATAGAAAGAATGGTAGACTTTATTCAATTCTGGTCTATTCAGGAGAGTGAACTTGCACAGAATTCTCTGCGCTCAATAATTAACATCCGATTTTGAAACTCGCACACAAGAAACTACAGTCCATACTCTTTCCAATGAAATTTGTCCCACTTTATTTGGATTCTTGAGGAATAAGTTATGACTATTTTATCCGGAACACCTGTTTATTGACTAGCTTCAGGACTGGTCACAAACCCTATCTTCCACAGAGTGTATCTCCATAATTATAGTGAATCAAGAGATGAAATTTTCACCAGAGGTACCTTGATATGTATTATCAATACCATAGTGATTTCACCATCTGAATAATTCTATAAAAAACGTTATAAAAAAAATGGTAAGATGACCTGAAAATAACATACCTTAGAACACATCACCAAAAGACTTCATCCTCCCTTGAAATATGGCCTTCTTTACTTCTTATTTCCTCTGAAATTCAACTTGTATCAAAATAAATGTATAATGATGTTTATTTATACCATTTATGTCACTTCATTTTAACATTAGGGCCGACCTGACACTTTCTTATTTTGTAATTCTTTTCTTTAATTATCTTCAGGGCCTACATGTACTTCCTTCTTCAATTCACTTTGTCATCTTCAAAAATTCATTTCTCCTCAACCATGAGGATCCACATGACGTGCCACATACCACCGGAAAAAAAATCATGTATACTATCCATTCATGGGTGTTGTATATGCATGTGCATTGTCCTTCATGTCCAAATACCTTTATCAATCTTGCGGTCCAAAACCCATGACTAGGGTTGACATCAATGACAACGATCAATGTTCCCCCTTTTCATTGATGGAAACACTCATGCTCTCCCTATCATCATGATCCCAAATTCTCTCCCCCTTTGACATCAATGGCAAAGGTTGGGGATGCTCCCCCTAAGTTTAATGGAAAAATATAACTCTCTTCTTTGGGGCTGCTCTCCCTGAACATGTGGCACTCAATAACACTTCATTCTTATTTTTGGTCTTTGGGACTTTTTCTTCCTTAGAATCCTTTTGTGTGGCTTTTGTCTTCTCTCTCTTCTTCATGTCTAGGATGTATATGTTGTTCGGTCTTCTTGTTGCAGTTGCAACCAATCTTCCTAAGTTATTTTATCTGATTTTACATTTTCGGGAATCAAACGTAAAAGTGTATCCTTGATCACACATTTTACTAACACTAAGTATATTATTATTCAAGTCTTCAACCAATAGATTATTCTTTGCTTTTACATTTTTTCTTACAAGCTCTACTACACCTTCTCCAAGTATTTTGGCAGACGAGTCATCTCCAAATGCAACATTTCCACCCTTTCTCTTCAAGATGATGAATTTGCCTTGATCCCCAGTCAAGTGTGAAGAACATCCACTGTCTATGTACCATTCATCTTCTTCTTTACATTATTCAATGGTCAATGCTATTTGACAATCTTCATTGTTTGGAATCTCTTTCCTTCTCCATACTGTGGTTGGCATAGGGACATCTTCATTCATATATTTGGAATCTCGTGCTTTGTGACCAAGATAATTACATTTGTAGCATGCAATATTTTTGTCCATCAATGGGGAAAATGAATTATAAGTTCTGTTGACAAATCCATGATTATTTCCATATCTTCTATTTACACCATTCACGTTTCTTGCGTATGTGTTACTTTCATTGATTCTGCAATTAATTGCCTTATGTCCAAAATTTTTGCAAGTATAACAATGACCAAGAAATAATTTTTGATACCTTGGAGCAGGGATGATTTTAAGGATGGAAATTTATTTTAAAATGTAGAAACCTTGGCGAATCTTACTAATCCTTCATATTCCAACTATAAATGTTTGACGATATTTTTGTAAAAATATTCAAATTTCTAAGGATTTTATATAGTTTTTATAATATTTTGGCGATTTTTAAGGTAAAATAATTTTATCCTATAGAATTTGGGCGAATCATTTTTAAAATAGCAAATCTCTTTTTTGGAAAAACCATGGAAAATTAGCCCATGAGCGAAATTTAGCCCCTAAAATCATCCCTTCCTTGGAGTAAGTGGGATTCTTTGTGATGTAGTCCATCTAGGTTCATGATCTATTCTTCTGTAGTTTCCTTCATACTGATTGAAGCTTCTTTGATTCCTGAAGGTAGGAGGTCTTCTTGGATATTCATCTCTTTTGTAATCATTCATTCTTTCTGGTATCCTAGTCCACTTCTCATCAACTGTTTGTGTAGCTCTTTCTTCAACCTTCTTGTTGGTATTTGCATATTCTTTGTATGTTGTTTCACCCATGCATCCAAGATGTGTTAAGTCTTTTGGCACTTGAGATTTTCTTAAGCTCTTCCTCAATGAGACAACTTCTTGTTCAAGTTTCTCACAATCTTCTTCTTTCTTTTTCATTTGGACATTCCTTACTTCTCCTATTCTTCTTTCTTCTTCGAGTAGAGTTTTCAAGGAAATGGTTTCTTCTCTTAGTTTCTCAAAGTCTTCTAATTGTTTCTTCAAGATTACAACTGTCTTTTCACAACTACTCAATTCACTTCTTAGTTTTCTTTGCGTGTCTTTGAGCTTGCTATTTTCAATCTCAACATGCTTCATTTTTTAAAAATTCTCATTTTTTTGTTGAATAATTTTTTCTTCATGATTTTCTTCTTCAGTGTCATTTCTTTCAATCCTTGGATGAGGAAATTCAAATTCAACATGACCTACTCCTTCACAATTAAAGCAAAGGAACTGACCTCTATTTTTTTCTTTGAAATCTGAGATGTTGTAATTTGCTTCAGCTTCTTCTGCGTCTTCCCTTACATAAAGGTCTTGTAACTTGTCCCAAAGATCTTTTGATGATGCACATGATCCCACCTTGGATTTCACCGAATCTTTCAATCCATCCAGGATGGTATCTATTGCCAATTTGTTGTTCCTTTTTGCTTCCTTTTGAGCTACAGTCTTTGGTTTCTTCAAAGCATTGTACCCTGAAGAAACTGAGAACCAAACATCTATCCCAAGATCTTTCAAGTAAGTTTCCATTCTATTACTCCAGTATTCAAAATTGCTTCCATCAAATGGTGGAATCCCATTTGAAATTTTGTCTTCCATTTCTTCTTAGGATCTTCCTTCCAGTGGTTAAACTGTATTGAAGGTAACCCACTCTGATACCAATTGTTGATACTGAGAGGGGGGTGAATCAGTATAAAGTACAATTTAAAACTTTTTTCAACTTATACTTAAACCATTCAACTATATCCAATGATAAATGAACAATAGTATAAGACTTACACCAATGCACCACAATACACCATGCACAATATATGAGAAATAATCAATAGTTATTGTTCAAGCGAAGTAATGACTTCCAAAGCTAGCTACAACTTCCAATTGTAAAGGGAGGGATAAACCTCCAAGAAGAAGATACAATCCTCCAATATCAAGAGAGAGTTGAAATCTCCATCCTTGCCCCTTCCTTCCACCCAAGAATATATAAGAGATAATAAAAATATACATTAAATCATCAACATCAACCAATCATTACATAGAACCTGATAATGGTTCCTGAGTCTTCTTCAATTTCTGCAATTCTTCAATTCTTGGAGTAATATGATCCTATAGATAATATTACTCAATGTTTTCTCTGAAACTTCTCCAATTTTCACTCCTTGAATCCTCCCCAAAAAAAGGTTATAGAAAGAATGGTAGACTTTATTCAATTTTGGTATATTCAGGAGAGTGAACTTGCACAGAATGCCCCGTGCTCAATAATTAACTTCTGATTCTGAAACTTGCACACATGAAACTACAGTCCGTACTCTTTCCAATGAAATTTGTCCCACTTCATTTGGATTCTTGATGAATAAGTTATGATTGTTTTACCCAGAACACATGTTTATTGACTAGCTTCAGGACTTGTCACAAACCCTATCTTCCACAGAGTGTATCTCCATAATTATAGAGAATCAAGAGCTAAAATTTTTACCATCTGAATCATTCTAGAAACAAATTTATAGAAAAAATGGTAAGATGACCTGAAAATAACATACCTTAGAACACATCACCAAAAGACTTCATCCTCCCTTGAAATCTGGCCTTCTTTACTTCTTATTTCCTCTGAAATTCAACTTGTATCAAAATGAATGTATAATGATGTTTATTTATACCATTTATGTCACTTCATTTTAACATTAGGGCCGACCTGACACTTTCTTATTTTGTAATTCTTTTCTTTAATTATCTTCAAGGCCTACATGTACTTTCTTCTTCAATTTACATTGTCATCTTCAAAAATTTCATTTCTACTCGACCATGAGGATCCACATGACGTGCCACATACCACTGGAAACAACATGATATATACTATACATTCATGGGTGTTGTATATGCATGTGCATTTTCCTTCATGTCCAAATACCTTTATCAATATTGCGGTCCAAAACCCATGACTAAGGTTGACATCAATGACAACAACCAATCTTCCAACATGGGCCAAAACTTTTGTGAATTTTTCAAATTCACTGTGCAGGTTTGTCTGTTACAAATTTGGGGATAAATAAATAAGAATAGAAGTGAAACCCCCAAATTCTAAGCAAAATTGGAGTTTCAGTGTTCAGACTAGTCAACAAAGTGATTTATGGCATCGATTTGCAGTTGTGGAGTGAAATTCATCCTTGGAAGCTAAATTCCTACTTGTTTCATGGAAACTGTGTAGTTTCATAGATCGATGACCTATATTAATTCTACCGTGAGGATCCACAGTCAATATTTAATCATAGAGGTCTAAGAAAGGCATTCCCGATAGGTCTTCAGGAAGGAAGTGTCAGAAGGACTTCAGATTCAGGTGTGTGGTTCAATATGTAGGAGTGAGTCTGATGACAAGAGATCGAAAGAGAAAGATTTGTTATATTAGTTAGATCCATTATGAAATGTTAATCCCTCAGAAGGATTGTTTCAAAAGGTCTAAATTCAGACATAATTTGGAAGTCTGAAGAAGAGAATCCCAAAAGAAAGAGAGTTGTCAGATCAGTCGAGATCATTCTTAGCCGTCATATCTTCTAGAGATATTATTTTAGAAGATCTCATTTAGAAGAGTTTTGATGGTATCGAGAAGGGAATATTCTTCGATGCCCTCTTGTTGGAGTGACAAAACTTCCATAATATTCTGAACTCCAAATGAAAAGTTCTAATAGTATCGAGAAGATAATATTCTTCGATACCCTTTTTTCGGAGTAGTGAAACTTACCTAATCTTATGAAATTCGAGTGATAAGTTCTGATGGTATCGAAAGGGAATATTAGTCAATAGCCTCTGGTCATAGAAATGAAACTTACCTAATATTTCGAACTTGAAGTGATAAGTTTCGATGGTATCAAAAGAGAATATTCTTTGATACCCTATGGTTGGATCGACAAAGATTCCCTAATTTTCTAAACTTCGAATAAGAAGCTTCGATGATATCAAAGAATATTCCTCTTTGATACCTTCTTTTTGAAGTCCCATTTGAGCTCTATTCTTCAACACTCCAAATGGGCACCTTCGATGGATTGTACATATCTCTTTTGAATTGAGATCGACGGTACATATTTCTCTGTAGGAAAAACTGCTCCACAGTTTCAAAATGTTGAAACTTGAGTAGCTTCATAATATATCCTTATTGTATTTGACCAACACAAACCCTAAATAATATTATTATATTATATTTTTTAATTAGGCCCTATTGTTCCTTTGCAAAAATCGGCTATATTGTGCCTTAGAAATTAAATGTAAATTAAAAGGGTAAAGTGATAGGTTAGCCCAGACCTAATTTTAAGCTGGCCAGACTACTATTTATAAGGGAGGCCAACACCTCATTTCGATGCAAACCCCCTCTTCCTCCCGGGGCTGGTCGATCTTCCTGTCTAGGATCATTCAAAAGGATGGAGTCTAATTGACTCTCAGGCTCTTATTGAGCCCCAAAACCTTTTGCATAGGCCTATGTTTTCTTCCCCATGCTCGAAAAAACAAATGGGGATCCTCAACCCTTCACAGAGTCCTTCTAAGAGACCCTATGCTAATCACTGGGAAAATATGATGATACCGGAGGAATTCAAGACTTTCTTACTTCACGTGATGCACGCTTGTGCTGACCCGAACCTTTCAGGTGCTTTCTGTAAGCCTCCATGCCCTCAAATTTAGCTTTTATGCTCTAGCCAGTTTTCTCCCGATGACAATAACATATGATCACGGGCTATGACCAAGCACGAAATCAAAAGGCGCTTCAGAGCTTCGGGATCGGGGTGTTTTCAATTGATAACATGCTAATTATCCTGAATTCCAAACTGGAGAAGTTCTGAATTGACGTGAGAGGGATAAAAATACACAATAAACGAACCTAATCTCTTAAGGCTCTGGGATTTAGTGGAATCCAAAACACCTCTCCACAAGACCGTCATAATACTAAACCTTTGAATTTCACAATATGATGTCACGCATCCTCAGAGCATCAATGAACCTGATTAAATTTGGGACCCCATGCTTCGGGAGTTCCAAAGTCTCCAATATCACAAACCTCCGGAGTGCAACCCTTCCAGAGTGTCAGATCTCTAGATACAGATCCTCCACTATCGACGTCCCAGATCCACTTTAGCTTCTACAAGTTCATGTCCAAATACCCCTTGCTGCGAATCCTCTGGAGTGTCAAACCTTTGAAGTGATAGATCTGGTGACATCTGTCCACTATGGTGGATGACTCGAATGAACTCCGAACTGCACGATATGATTCCACATGCTTCTGGCGATCAAGGACCAGGATGGCGAGATCTTCTTCATCTCCCTGAGCTTCAACAATTTTTCTTTGTCCTTGTCTGAAATCTCCTAGAGTGTTATGGCTTCGGAGTTTCAGATATTTCGCCACTTGTTCCGCCTGAGGATGGACGGTCTCGATCCACTTCGAGAATTCATGACTTTGTCTATTCCTCTCTCCTGTTCATTTAAGGGGATTAAGTCTTGTGCACTTACCTGGAGCCAATGACTGTTGGTCCTTTTCGCTCAGATCCTACAGCTGGGACCTGTCTTCCTCCTTATGCACTCATCCTGATGTCTAGACATAAGATTCAATGGTCCATATTTATTCTCCAGAACTAATCTAATGACATTTGTTGCTCCTCCTGCATCTCCTAGAAGTTTCCCCTCCGATGAATGATTTTAAGAAGATTCAAAGGTTGTGACCTTTGATCCTCCTTCAAGCCCGATTTCTTGGGGTACATACTTGCACTACACCTCCTGAGATTTGGAACTTGAAGTAATTTCACCTCTGTGTGCACCTCCATTGATTCTCTCTTGAGCTTCAAAGTGTGCTCAAAATCCTAAGGGTCTCGGCTCTCTGCTCCTCCATATGTCTTATAGTGCCCTCTTGGAAATTCAACGCTATTCCTTTTGAGCTTATGAACTTGGAATAGGTTCACACTGCATGAACTCTATGTTGTATTCACAATATCACCCTAGAAAGGGTTCTTGACCTCCTCACACCTTGCAAAGTCTTTGTGCACAATTTCACTCCTCCTCCTGAGCTTTGTAAAGTCTTAAATACTTTACCTCTGGATCACTCCTTATGATTTTCTCCCTTGAGACCTTCTCAACACTGGTCTAAGTGTTGGTCTTGTGCACATATTGCACAGGTGTTTTCTTGAGTCCTGAACTCTTCAGGCTCATTGATGCACTCTCTACACCTACTCAAAGAACACTTGCAGAGCTCTCCCCCAAGTGTTCAACAAATATGGTTCTCCTCAATCTCTCCAACACTTTAGAAAGGTGTTGGCTCTGTGCACTTCTTGCACCTTCTCAAAGCATTCCTCGTTGACCCTTCCTTCAAAGTATTCAGTAACTCTTAAGTACTTCCTCCTTCAAATAGGTACTAGAGTGTTCAACAACTTTGGGGTGTCTTCCCTAACACTCTTCTCTCATAGAACTCTAAACAAAGTTCTCTTTTGAACTCCTTGCACTCGCTCAAAGAAATCCTTACTAAGCTGATAGAGTATTCAAAAAATTTATTTCACTTGAGATTGTAATCTGAATCAACCTCAATGGTGTCTGTCACTTTATTATCCAAAGGGATCCTGGTTCCCTCGTCAAAACTTCCTGCTCAATGCACTCTTTGGAGATCTTACAGAGTGTTCATTAACTTTTTTTTTTTGTTTTCTCTGCACAGGCTTTCCTCTAGAGTGTTCAGTAACTCTAAGGATCCTTCTGAGTTTGTAATTGTTTTGGTGTGCCCACCTGACACGTTCTCTTATGAAATCAAACAAAGTCTAAAACACACACTCCTTGCGTTGGCTATAGAGGTATCTATACCCTGTCGTGCACTCCTTGCACAAGCCCAAAGAACCCAAAATTCTCAGACAAAGTCACAAATATAGAGAATTATATATTCCTATTGCAAATGAAACCTATTCATACATATACAAAACTTAAACACACATAATAACCATTCAAATACATTCATAAAACACCCATATAACACGAAGAGAATCAGATGAAGGAACATATTATATGTTTGTATTAATATCTAATTTTTTTATTACAATACGTGCAGGCCGGACTGCAATAGAGTCTCATCTCTCTTCTCTCATTGGATTACAATTATTTACAATCAAACTTCAACAACCTCTACCGGGCATATGTTACAATGATTTATACAAGAGAGGCTCATCGAGCTTTCCCTGCAAGGTACCTACCTTCATTAAGTTTTATTGAATGAATATTTACATTTTCAGATCTAAGGCAAAGCTCGAGATCTATACAACTCAAGCCTATTAAAGGAAACTCTATACACATCTTGTACAAAGGAAAACTTGTATTTACTCTATCCTTACAATAATTTATTACAATTAAATTACATTGAATTTTTAAAATTTCAAGGGACAAAATTTCAAGGGATGGCGCCTCTCTCCCTTTCTTGAATGCACAAGGATGTCCTAGATTGCTGGCACATGCTGAGGTGGAAGGATGCTCTTGCATCAAATTTGTACACTTACTCACTAGCTTTGCAGCCAAGAAGATAAGTGCACAAGTTTCAGAGGGAGACACTGCTGCAACTAGGAGGTGACTTGGTGGAGGGTTTTGGTATTTCTCTTGGATATATCTTGGTTAAGTGGTGTTCTACTCTTTCCTAGTGGAGGGTTAGAGGAGGATATTCTGCTTGGTTAGTTCTCTCTTGGAGAGAATATTTTTCTTGGTTGGCTAATCTATATTGAGGAAGTTTTCTAGGTTTTCTCCCCCTAGAGGGTTGCCTAGGATAATCTTTGTGTCTATATTGTTTTTTTTATTTCCTCTCTTTTAGTGATATTATATATGTAGTTAATGTGCTAAGTGATTGTAATAATAAAGAATTACTGTAACTGTTAGCTTCATAAGTAAAATATCAACATGGTATCAGAGCAGACCTAAAAGAGACCAACTCATAGTTTGTAAATAAGTGTCTAGCCTTAATGCAACCTCTCCAAAATTCAGTTTTTAGTGTTGCAGCTGCTACCGAATTAGGGTTTCTGCGTAAACACTAAGAGTGACGTTTTGTTGGAAGCCACCAATTATGTCAATTTTTATCACATTTAAAAATAATCACAAAGAGTAAAAATATTTATGTAGTTGCCTCCTCCTTGTGGTTATAAACGTTTCTGTTTTCAGGCTTTGGGGCCATGTTTGGGCTAAACTTATCTTATGAGTTTTTCGTTTAAATTTTCGTTTGTTTTGTTTAAAATTCATGACTGTAAGCATGAAATTAAAAAAAACAAACTTGGCTTGTGTAATGATTCTTTAGTTTGTATTTTCTACCTAAGAGATTACACTTTGAAGGCACCTATATGTTACTAAATGGAAGTTTTAGGAGCTCATTGATTAATTGTTTTTCAAATTTTTATGTATGATGGTATTATACATGGTTGATTTTATGGTTTGATCATTTTCGCGCTGCAACCTTGGGTTAGAAATTGATACATGCTCTTTGCTATATCGGTCATGTCGTTGTCATGTCATTTTGTATAGGTATGATGTACCTAAGAATACACCTCATCCTATTGTCATGTGAAATTAATGAACCCATTCATTATTTGAATTGGAATTTGATTGTGGTTGAGGGTTTGTTCTTCATTATGGGTAATGGCTCATAGTACTGCGCACCCCCTGGTTTTCTATCTCTCCAAACTTAATTTATCAAACATGACAATCTCCAAGCTTCATAGGTATCAGGCCATTTTAGTTTTCACAGACCTCTCTTTGCTACTCGTTTATTGGAATCTTAAGCCTCCCTCCCGCAATATCTACTGTGTCTATTTCACTGTGACCATGGCCCCTATCGTTTGGATTGAACCTAATGGTTTTTAGTCCCTTCTTTCCCAAGATGATGTCATAGATTATTTGAAGGCTCACGGTTGGGATATCATCCTCAGGAAATTTGAAGGTTACAACCTTGCGGTCGCATAAGACTTTGAGCAAATGTTTGATGGGTTTAGAGCCAAGGTCAAGGATGTGCAATTGGAGGTCACAGAGGACTTTATAACCTGGGTGACAAGACTCCCACAGGAAGGTGAAAAGTGGTTCAAGAATGCTAAATTGGAAGATGTTCCATTGATCCTATTCATGGTCTCTCACGAGTGTACATGCTGCCCTAAAGGTATTCCTATTAACCTCTTGAAACCTCAATGGGACGACGTTATTTTGATTTTGAAACATTTTATAACATGCGAGGGAAGGTATGGTTTGGTATTTTTATACCACATCCGACTGCTGATGTTGTTCATATGTTTTAAACTAAACATGTTGTTCTACTTGTTAATGAGCATATATAAAATGTCAAAATTCTATAAGAGACAGAGAATGAACTCTATGTCGAGCCTCTTTCATCAAGGGCTTATAAAAATCCTATTGCTATCGCAGCTGTCAAAAACCAGGGACACTTGGGAGAGTTTCCTAAGTCGAAATGGTTTTTTCCAACCCGACAATATAGTGAATTCACCTATAAATGTGAACCCCATTTAAGATAATCTCGTGACCAAGAGTCCAGGTTTCAATTCACATATCAACTGTGATGTTAATGAATGTATATCCGTTGCTTTGCAAACCCCCATGGTTAAAACATCATGATGCACTTTTTTTCCCAGAAAATCATTGGAACAGGTAGTGGACGAATTAAAGGAAAGGTATCCGCTTTTCTTGCTGACAAACTAAATCAGGGCCATAGTGACGAACCTATTGTAAAGAAAATTGGTAAGGATAAGAAATAACAAGGCCTAGATCTAAATTTTATGAATAAGAGATCTGGTCGATTGATATCTAGAAGTTTAAGGAATCAAAAAAAGGATCATTTGAGCTCGATCTCTACGATCGAGTTCATTGATCACTGTTTAGATGAAGAGATCAATGATTTCCTTGCTTAGGAAGATCCAGACAACCAATGTCTCAAGAATGAAACTGTTAGTCAAGCTTATCAGTATGACTTTGTCTGTAGTTTACCCACATTTCTGAAAGGCCAAGAGGGCTTTACTGGAATTAGCCATGACTTGAAACAAGCCACAAGGAAGCATGAAATACCCGTTGTTGAATACATTCCAGCTCAGCCTGCTATAGCACCGGTACATTGTGACAGTTGTTTGGATTGGGTAGAACACTATTACAGGGACACACCATTTCTACAGGCGCAAGTAAAACATATGGCTACTCAAAATTCCCTACTAGAACGAGAAAAGTAAGAGTTGAAAGAATGCACAGAAAGGGGAAATGAAAGACCCAAAAGATCCAGTAATATAATTATAAAAAATGCAACAAACTTCAATGCCATGATTAATTCAGAACTGTCCGATCCTTCACTATTTAATTTCTAATGGTAAAAGTGATTTTGTTTGATTTTATTTCATTTCATTTTTTTATGAAATTCAAAATAGGAAGATTCAATTTTGATTTTCTTGGTTAATATAAGACAAGCTACAAAATCTCTGATTCTGTAGCCAGTCTATTTCTGATTATTAGTTAGCATTATTTTCTGAATATCAATTTCATTTTTCTATCTACAGGAAAATGATAATTATGATGTTGCTTACATGGAGAAACCATCTTGGATCATACTCTCTATTATTCAGTAGTTTATTTATTTTATTTTGATAAAACTTTGTTATTATTTTGATAAACCAACTCCTATAGGAGTGGTTTCTTGTTGTACTATTTTTGTAAAACTATCTATTTTTTGGGGATTGCACTCTATCTTTCATGATAACAGTTTGTGAATCCAAAACTAGTTTAAATAGTTATCACTGTTAGTAGTGAAGATATCTTTGGTTGGGATACATTATGGACATATGATTTTGAAAATTGGTATGGAGAAGTTGTTCACCATTTGGCTTTCGACTTGTGTGACGCTTACCCATTGTGTTTTTCTATTGTCTCTATCTTATGAAATATTATTATGTTTGATGCCTCTTTAGTCTGGTTATCATATGGTATTTCATACTATTTAGTATTTATATGCTGTCTATGATTTGTTATTCCATTTTCTATCTGTGATCAATCTACCATTTTATAATTATTGATTTATTCTGGATATTAAATGATAGATAATATGAATACTTTGAATTGAGTTTCCTCTCTTTATAAGTATTGATTATCATAAGATCACCATATCTGTACATTTATCATTTTGCTATTATATTCTCACTCCAATGCATCTTTGAGTTTGTTCTGGAAGTATTAGCACTGTTCTGTCATAGGTATCCCTCACATGTAGGACAATTAGGAGCTCGAATTACACATGAAGATAAATTCAGTTTGATCGATTAGTTTTAGGTTAGATTACTTGTTATTTAGTTAAATGATTTATTAATGAAATAAGGGTAGCACGAATTAGCTCTGACTGTTTATTTGTTCTTATTTCAATTATATTTTTTTAGTATGCATTAGTGTTAAATATTTAAATATTCAGAAGAAAACAAAAAATGTGTGTGCTTTGTTTATCTCTTTATAAACATTTTTAATATCCATTTCGTAAGATTTCCAGTAAACCCTTCAAGTTGTATATAGACTGTTCATAATCATTTGTACATATTCATGTTTTTATTTGAAAACTTGTAATTAGTAAATTTATATCCTTAGTATCATAGCTTTTATATTAGTTTCATTTATTTTATTTGTTTCTAGGACTTTAGTTGGCCAACGAAGCAATTAAACCCATCAGGTCATTTCATTCCAAACAACTTGGGTTATTTAGACAACCCCGGTCCAGATTTGACCTTCCAGTTGACGGTGTGTCATTTACGCCCGTCAACAAATCGTGCTAGAAGGAGGTTCTAAATTTAATTAATGGCACGTGGAGGTCATAAGACTCCCCCACACACTCACACTCCCATCGTAACATGTAGTCGCTCTGACACAAATGTTACACTTGAAACAAAAACTACCTCAAACGATAACCCTAATATTCTTGTCGAACCACTGACACCTCTCCGTCAAGGAATTGACATCCAAGAAATTTTTCGCCAGTCACTCATAAGAACCCATAGTGCCTTATCCTATATAAGACAACCTAGTAGACAACTCAATCAACCCCTTGACTTCACAAACCTTCAATAAAAAATTCAAGGCATTGGTCTGCCTGAAAACCCTATAGGTGGTAATACTACAAATCCTACTGAAACATCTATCCTTGGAGATGGAGGATCTGGTATTCCACCATCTCCACCTGGGTATTCTCCATCCTCTTCAGGAGGAGAGTCTTGAGATGAAGGAAGTTCTTCTTCTGGACCATATCATCCTATGATAACACCAACTCCCATAGAAAACTAAAATAATCCTTCTAGACCCTAGCTCGATCAAGATGCCATGGTTGTACCTGGACCCCAACACCCATTACCTAAACATCCAGAGAAATTGCTGCCCAAATTTGAGCCAGATTCGAAGAAATCAGCTGAGGATCACATCAATAAATTTATGTTGGCCATTAGACTTCGAAATGTTGATCATGAAGATGTAGTGTGCATATTATTTCCTTATACTTTCGAAGGAAATGCCTCAACCTGGTATTTCACTCAACATCCCCATACCATCGTCTCTTGGGACAAGTTTGAAACTTGTTTTCTAGAAAAATTCGGAGATGATAAATCTCTGGAAGTCTGGGTTATGGAACTCTCTAGCTTAAAAATGAACCTTAAAGAAAAAGTGAAAGACTTTAACCAAAGATTTCTTACTTTAAAAAACAAAATCCCTGTAGATTCAATGCCCACACATAAAGTTTAATTGTTGCATACTATTCTAAGGCCTTGCACAATAACATAGCCACATGGGTTAAAAGGCCCAAAAAGAACATGTTGTTAGATGCCTTTGAGGAAGCAAGTCAAATTGAGAAAGATATATTAAGCTTAAAATATAATCTAAATAGTGAAGATGAAACAACTTCATCTTCTAAGAAGAAAATAGAAATCCTCACTAGGCCTCCCCAACCTAAAAATCAACAAGAAACGTTAGACTTGGAGAGCTTGCAAAAAGCTTTCCAGAAATTGTACAATCAAGTCGTTGACTTGAAAATATCGACTGAGGAGGCATATACAAGTAAAGGGAGCTTCAAACCTCCTTTTAGAAAACCTTTTCCTCCAAACCGGCCAAACCCGACGACAAAAGGTCTAAATTTTGAAAGTTTACAGTATGCTTTGCAAAGGATATTATAAGCGCATGACAATTCTATTTCTGTTCCTCCATAAAATTCTGATGATACAGTTGAGGAAGAGGTACCGTAAGAAGAATATTGTAAGGTAGCTAGAGAGATAGTGGGGGTGGGGCAGAGGGCCCATAGTGATAATACTAGAGACCATTCAATGTAAGGTGGAATGGGTCCACTATATTATTAAATAAGGCCCACTATGGTAGTTAGATATAATAAATGTAAGAGAACTTCTTAGAAGGTTCTACTTCTAGAAGATTCCTCCTCTAGAATGTAAGAGGACTTCTTAGAAGGTTCTACTTCTAGAAGATTCCTCCTCTAGAATGTTCTTAGGTGATGGTAGAAATATATAAAAGGGTTCAAGAAATGTAATGAGACATGAAGATAATTATTGTATTTGGAGAGGTACCTCAATAAGAGGATGCCCCCTCGAAGAGGCAAGTGAACATGAGAGGATCCATTCCATAATACGATCCATTGTATGGTGTTTCCCTACCTCAAAGGTTTAGTAATAATATAGTGCGGTTTCTTTTATCTTGCTCTGTGGATCTATTGTGTATTCAGTATTTGTGGTAATTACATTTGTATATATATTTAGGTTCTTAACAAGTGGTATCAGATCACTTTCCTTGCCAAACATTGTGGACAAATATTTTTTTATTTTTGAAGATTTTTTTTCAGAGAATAAAAAAGAGGGCCGCAACATTCCAGAAATTTTCAGTATATTTATATGAAAAATTTACAGAAATAGGTTGTATATCTGAGTTCCTCTCAGAAAAAAACCCAATTTGAAAAAAACAATCGTCCGAAACGAAGTCCGGGAAGTCAAGATATTGAAGCTTTAAAATCTGCAATTTTTCAGGGTTTATTTCACGGATGGCGGCGCGGTTTTTTTTATTTATGTAGCACCCGGAGGCCGAATTTGCTCAAATAAATTACATATCTGAGTTCCTCTCACAATTTCACCCAATTTTAAAAAACAAATCAGCCGAAACGGAGTCTGGGAAGTGAAGTTATGAGCATTTTAAATTCAACAGTTTTTTAGGGATTTTCCAGAAAATGCCGCGATTTTCTGCAGTAATTTATTGTTCTATTTTTTGGGTTTTTTCTGTGACGACGGCGGGAATGAAAAGTTCATAAATTTTCATAGGGTGCTCAAATGGATATTTCTTCTCAAACCCTCAAAGAAATTCTATATATTAGTGAATCATTCAAAGCCCAATTGTTTGACACATTGGATGGATTTGCAGATGGTCTCAATGATAGTTTTCATGATATTCAAGATTCATTGGATAACATGTAGGAGTTATTTCTTATGGCGGACCTCAAGGATGAATATAATCAAGAAATATATGCTTATTATGATTTTGATGCCGACTGTGATGATTAATATATGGATAATTGGCATTTCTGGGATGACAACCACTTCCATATTTTATTTGATGACTCTACTCCACCTTCTATAGAGAACATCAATGTCCCACATCAAGAGCTAGTTACCAGCATCCAACTTGCATATTCTACAATGGTATTGTTCCTTACAGATTCATATTTGATCACCTCTCACTATGTGGATGGGTATTCTTATTTGGATCCACATGATAGGTGTCAGTATTGGGAGTATCATTTTCAGTTGGTTATTGGGTGTCGATATATTCCATGTGGGGTTCACATAAGAAATTGGACATGAGACCTTGGTTTACAATGACGGTTGGACTACTAGCATGGTGGCTTTCATTTCTCAATGGAACCCTGGTTCTCTAGTCTAGTTCAGCACTATAGTCCACACTTATTCATGGGACCTTGGTATATGGTTGTACATCAAGCGTTGAGGTCACCGTTTTCACAAGGGGGATGGAATGTAAGGTAGCTAGAGAGGTAGTGGGGGGCCCCAGAGGGTCCATAGTGATAATAGTGGAGGCCATTCAATGTAAGGTGGATTAGGTCCACTATATTATTAAATAAGGCCTGCTATGGTAGTTAGATATAATAAATGTAAGAGGACTTCTTAGAAGGTTCTACTTCTAGAAGATTCCTCCTCTGGAATGTTCTTAGGTGATGGTAGCAATATATAAAGGGTTTCAAGCAATGCAATGATACATGAAGAGAATTATTGTATTTGGAGCGGTACCTCAATAGGAGGATTCCCCCTCGAAGAGGCAAGTGAACAAGAGAGGATCCATTCCATAATAGGATCTATTGTATGGTGTTTCCCTACCTCAAGGATTTAGTAATAATATAGTGTGGTTTCTTTTATCTTGATCTGTGGATCTATTGTGTATTTAGTATTTTTGGTAATTACATTTGTAGATCTATTCAAGTTCTTAACAAGTGGTATCAGATCACTTTGCTTGGCAAACATTGTGGACAAATATTTTTTATTTTTGAAGATTTTTTTTCAGAGAATAAAAAAGAGGGCCGCAACATTCCAGAATTTTTTGGTATATTTATGTGAAAATTTTTCAGAAATAGGTTGTATATATGAGTTCCTCTCAGAAAAAAACTCAATTTGAAAAAAAAAATTGTCCGAAACGAAGTCCAGGAAGTCAAGATATTGAAGTTTTAAAATCTGCAATTTTTCAGGGTTTTTTCCACGAATGTTGGCGTGATTTTTTTATTTATGTAGCACCTGGAGGCCGAATTTGCTCAAATAAATTACATATATGAGTTCCTCTCACAATTTCACCCAATTTCAAAAAACAAATCAGCCGAAATGGAGTCTAGGAAGTGAAGTTATGAGCATTTTAAATTCAACAAGTTTTTAGGGATTTTCTGGAAAATGTCGTGATTTTATGCAGTAATTTATTGTTCTATTTTTTGGGTTTTTTTCTTGACGGCGGCGGGACTGTAGAGTTCATAAATTTTCATAGGGTGCTCAGATGGATATTTCTTATCAAAACTGCAAATAAATTCTACAGATTACTGAAACATTCAAAGCCCAATTGTTTGACACATTGGATGGATTTGCACATGGTCTTAATGATAGTTTTCATGGTATTCAAGATTCATTGGATAACATGTAGGAGATATTTCTTATGGCAGACCTCGGGGATGAATATAATCAAGAAATATATTCTTGGTATGATTTTGATGCTAATTGCAATGATTGATATATGGATAGTTGTCATTTCTGGGATGACAACCACTTCCATATATTATTTGATGACTCTACTCCACCTTCTGTAGAGCACATCAATGTCCCACATCAGGAGCTAGTTACCAACATCCAACCTACATATTCTACAATGGTATTGTTCCTTATAGATTCATCTTTTATCATCTCTCACTATGTGGATAGATATTCTTATTTGGATCCACATGATAGGTGTCAGTATTGGGAGCATCATTTTCAGTTCGTTATTGGGTGTCGATATCTTCCATGTGGGGTTCACATGAGAAATTGGACATTGGACCTTGGTTTACAATGACGATTGGACTACTTCAACATGGTGGCTTCCATTTCTCAATGGGACCTTGGTTCTCTAGTCTAGTTCAGCACTATGGTCCACACTTATTCATGGGACCCTGGTATATGGTTGTACATCAAGCGTTGAGGTCACCGCTTTCATAAGGGGGATGGAATGTAAGGTAGCTAGAGAGGTAGTGGGGGGGCCCAGAGGGCCCATAGTGATAATAGTGGAGGCCATTCAATGTAAGGTGGACTAGTTCCACTATATTATTAAATAAGACCCACTATGGTAGTTAGATATAATAAATGTAAGAGGACTTCTTAGAAGGTTCTACTTCTAGAAGATTCCTCCTCTAGAATGTTCTTAGGTGATGGTAGCAATATATAAAGGGGTTCAAGAAATGTAAAGATACATGAAGAGAATTATTGTATTTGGAGTAGTATCTCAATAAGAGGATGCCCCCTCGAAGAGGCAAGTGAACAAGAGAGGATCCATTCCATAATAGAATCCATTGTATGGTGTTTCCCTACCTCAAGGGTTTGGTAATAATATAGTGTGGTTTCTTCTATCTTGCTCTGTGGATGTATTGTGTATTCAATATTTGTGGTAATTACATTTGTATATCTATTTAGGTTCTTAACAAAGACTCACCCCCTTCTACTTTCAAACACTTGTCAGATAGTATTTTCCAAACAAATTTTGAAACTGTACACCCCTACAACACAAGGAGAAAAACACAAAACAATCCTTCTCCTGAAGTAAGTAAAAATGTGTTTCCAAAACAGTCAAAGAAAACTGAAATAAGACAAAGCCTAGCTGACCCGGTTTTAGAGTATGATTTAATTGAAGATCTGAAAAAATTGAGGGCTAATATTTTGGTTTTTGAACTGTTGAAATTTCCTCTTATTTTGCAGAAAATGCTTCAAACAATCGTTGAGAATAGTAAAAAGAATGATGCAAGCAACAAAAAATCAACATAAATTGATCTAAACACAAAAAAAAAATGTCCCAACTAAAAAGACACCTTAACATCAAGACAAAAGGGGCTTGGCAGAAAAAACTATAGCAAATCTAGATAAAACTGTTTTAGGGACAACGATGAAAAATCAACAGAATTCTATTGTTTCCTCACAAAAAAATGTCCCTCGTTTTTTATTGACTTTTGATATTTTTAATAGGAATGTACATAATTGTGTGGTTGACTCTGGTGCACCATCAAACGTGATGCCTTTATCTGTATGCCAGAAAATTAATGCAGAATTAAAACCTCTTGATCTCAAAATCATTTAGCTAGATCGAACGAATGTTAAAGTAATTGATGAGCTTAAGAATGTACTGATTAGATTATCATCCAATCCTAAAGTTCATCAATTAATTGACATAATCGTTGTTTATATTCCTGAAGTTTATGGTCTATTTTTAAGCAGATATTGGTTAAAACAGTTGCACAATTATTTTGCTACAAACTGGTCTCACTTGTGGCTGCCTGAAAATGGGTAGCCCAACAAAATCAGAATAAACAGAGAACGTTATCATAAGAATACCATGAAAAATATGAACGATCCAAATGAACCTTTTGTTACACCTGAAAATTTATTTGAAACACAGGGAATGAGTATATTTTTTGGTAATTTCATGACTAAAATTTCCTCTATGATTGATTTAGAACATCAATCTGAAATTACAGCTTATGCTCAGACACCATCTTTGCTGAACATGCCAAGTACTACTAATGATGCACAAATTTGGTCCCTATATTTCGATGGATCCAAATCTCGAGAAGGAGCAGGTGTTGGTTGTGTGCTCATCAAGCCTATAGGTAATAAAACTTTTACTGCTTGTCAATTAGAGTTTGAATGCACTAATAAAACAATCGAGTATGAGACACTTTTACAAGGACTTAGTAAAGCACTGAACATGGAGGTAAAAAATTTAGTAGTATTTGGTGATTTAGAAATCATAGTCAAATAGGTAATAAACACAATACATTGCTTGTCACCAACTCTGAAGAGTTACCAAACCGAGGTATGGAGTTTGATGCACAAATTTCTTACATTTAATATACATTCCATTCCTAGGATGAGTAATTCCGAAGCTTATTTACTAGCCACTGTTGCTTCAAAATTGTTTCCCACTGAAGGTCTTTCTCCTAACACATTCTCGGTCAAATTGTTGTTCAAGCCATCAATTTCGGATAACATCACAAATTGGAGAATATTTTATGATGATCAACATATCATCAATTTTCTGCATATGGACGACACCTTCTAGGATGCAGTCACTGATGAAGGCACTCACGACGAGAACCTCTAAGAATTCATGGTAATATCTGATCCTTGATCTCCTGAATCGACGTCCGAGCTGGTAAAATCTATCTCCAAGTCCGTGGTGAGATTAGAGAAATTTTATGACTTACATGACAAGTTTAGAGGGGCAGTAAATTGCAAAACTAATAGTTCCTCCTTGGTCTATGAAATTGTTAATTTAGGAACAAGATATAATCCTCAAAATGTTAATCTAGGAAAGGGATGTTTTGATCAAGAAAGATCCGCTTTCATAAAATTATTTAAAGAATTTAAATATTTATTTTCTTGGACATACAATGACTTGAAAACCTACGATCCAAACATCATACAACATGTAATCCCTATGAAACCCTAGACTCATTCTTTTCAACATAAATTGAGGAAGATGCATCCTAAATTGGAACCTAATGTTAAAAAGGAACTAAATAAATTACTATCTGCAAAGATAATTTTCCTAGTTAGGCACACTCAATGGGTGTCTAACTTAGTCCCTGTAAGGAAGAAAAGTGGTGAAATTCAACTTTGTGTTGATTTTCGAAACCTAAACCGAGCATCTGATAAAGGCAACTATCCTGTTACTCCAATGGAACAAATTAAAAAACAAGTGTCTGGTTCTGAAAGACTATATTTGTTAGATGGATTTTAGGGATACAACCAGGTCCTTATGTCTCCTTCAGACCAACTTAAAACCACCTTTCGTACCCCATGGGGCACTTACGTCTACAGGAAAATGCCTTTTGGAATGATAAATGCCGATGCCACTTTCCAGAGAGAAATTGATATTTCTTTATATGGCCTCATTAACCAATAAGTTGTGGTCTATCTTGATGATGTCACTGTCTTTTCAAAAAACAAGAAAGATCACTTGTCTCACCTCAAGGCTGTCTTAGAACGATGCCGCAAGTTCAACATATCTCTCAACCCTAAAACATCAGTCTTTGTATTAGAGCAAGGAAAACTTCTTGGATTTATAGTGTCTAAGGATATAATTATTATTGATCCCGAGAGAACCCAGGCAATTGCTAAACGTCCTCCTCCTTCTTCCAAAAAGGCCATGCAATCCTTTTTGGGTAAGATTAACTTTGTCAGAAGATTTGTCCCTAGTTTCTCAGAAATGGTAAGACCATTACAAAATCTAATTAAAAAATATGTTTTGTACCGATGGGGACCAAATAAATTTAGGCCTTTGATTCAATTAGAAAATCAATAATATAATCCCCTTCCTTGACGAGTCCCAATTTTTCTTAGGATTTCACTCTTTACACTTTTGTATCTGACAGATCCTATGTTGCTGTACTTACGCATAGAAATGTTGAAATCAATGAGATACCCATTGCCTTCATGATCTCTTCTTTTAAAGGGGAAGAACTTAATTACCCCACAGTAGACCAGTAGACATATGCTATTTTTAAAGCGGTGTAACACTTCTGGTCTTACCTGTTGAAATCCAGAACCAAAGTTGTCGTTCCTTACCCCATTGTAAGAAACCTATTAGTACAAAAAGAGCTGGGTGAGAAAAGGGAAAATTGGATGACATCACTACAGGAATATGATGTTGAAATAACCCCTACCAAAATTGTTATAGGTCAAGACCTATGTAAACTAGTGGCTGATTCAGTTGAAGAACATGAAAGTCAAATAAACACATCAACTGCAAATCAACATAACGAAAAACAGATTAGCTGTGCACAAGATACACCCAATTCTTGGTATGAAAACATTAGATTTTATTTAACACATGGATCTGCTCCTCACAATATTGATCCTAAAAACAGAAGAGAACTTAGGCTTAAATCAATGTCTTTCCAGTTAATCAATGATATCCTATTTCGAAAGAACTTTGATGGTGTTTTTTTGTGTTGTTTAGGAAAGGAGGAGGCCGAAAGAGTGTTGTCTGAACTTCATGCCGATGAAGTTGACGGTCATTTTGGTGGAGATACCACTACCCAAAAAGTGATAAGGTCTGGATACTATTGGCCTACCCTGTTTAAGGATGCCCATACATTGTCCCATAAGTGTCTAATCTGTCAAAAGGCTGCAGGACGGGTGAAAAATGTAGCTTTTCCTTTGTAACCTATTACTGTAGACACACCTTTTCAGCAATGGGGCCTAGACATCATAGGACCAATAAATCCACCTTCTTCGCAACAACACAAATACATCCTCACAACAACAAACTATTTTACAAGATGGTCTGAAGATGTACCTTTAAAATTTTTCAACACCAATCAGGTAGTATCTTTTCTGAACTCCCACATCATTACTCGATTCAAAATTCCCGAATGTGTGGTTTTTTATAACGCCTCTTATTTTTTGTCCCTGGACATGAACATTTTTTATCTGGAAAAAAGGATTAAACTAAAGTATTTTGCAAGATACTATCCTCAGGGGAATGGCCTAACAGAATTGACAAATAAGAATTTAATCAATATTATCAAAAGGACACTTTCAGAATACCACAAGAATTGGCACAATGCAATGTATAATGCACTTTGGGATGATAGGGTAAGTCCAAAATATTCTGTTGGTAATTCTCCCTTCTTCCTCATTTAAGGAAGAGAATCCATCCTCACCCCACATGTATTACTTCCTTATCTGCAATTATCGCAGAAAGTTCAAGAAGAAGATTGTCCTCCTCTAGAAAACTGGATAAATGCTTTGTTAAAACTAGAAGAGGTGAGAATACAAGAAAGGAAGAAATTGGATCAGCACCAACAAATTGTGAAGAGATGGATTGATGCAAATTCATCTTTTGATAGGAATTTTGATGTTAGAAATTTGGTTCTCAAATGGGACAAAGCCCATGAGGGTAAGGGGGGACACACCAAGTTCCAAAACCTGTGGCTGGGACCATTTGTAATTTCTATAAAATCGGGTCCTAGCTCTTTTCATCTGCATAATTTGGAGGGACAACCATACACTTTCCCGGTGAATGGACAAGCTCTAAAGAGGTATTTCACCTGATGATTTATGATCCACCCTTTTATAAATATTTTTGATTTTATTTTCTGTTTTGATTTTGGTTCTTTTCATTTTCCTTGATTTTGATTTGTTTTCTAAATAATTATGTCCGAGTCGCCATTTCATTTTTTGAAGGGAATCAAAATTCTCATCCATTAGCAGCAGTTGAAAAATTTTCAAGCATCTGAGCAATAAGTGCTAAAACTCAGATGAGCAGAGGGAATTTTCTGTTCAAACAATGTTCCTGGTTTATCATTAAAATCACAGGAAAATGCGATTATCCTTAACAAACTTCTAACACCACTCCTGCTTTAGTGAGAACAACTCAATGTGCTTCCCCATCCTAGAGAGGATTTGTTAACATAAATCTAACTGTCCAAATCATGATGAAAGTCATCAAAATAGAAAAATAATTTACAAATGATCAAACTTTTCATTCCAAACTATGACATTTTCAGTATCACCCCGCTCTCTTGAATATCATGAAGTTTCTGCAAATTTATAAAGAAATTATAGAGAGTTGGAAGCACTGTAATGTGTGGGAAGTGTTTGCAAACCTACCGGGACACTGAACAAGTCTACTGGCAGTGAGTAAATTCACTAATGATACTAGGGAAACTTCGCCGGGGTATTGAATAGGCCCACTGACAGTGAAGCAATGTCGTGTTTGAGAAGATTCTTAGGTATGTCTTTTAATTTGATCAAGTGTGAAGATGTTTTTATCATGAGTGGACAACTCTTGAATATGATACAAGTAATAGAGTGGGTTAAATGACATCCCTGTTGAGGCTATGGATGCCTGTTGGCAGCAGTGACCCTGTCAACGGTATCGAAGTCATCTGTATAAACATCGCTACACCTGTAATCTAAATAAGATACCAGATTACATATTAGGAAAAAAATACATCCAATGCTAAACTGCATTATTTTTTGAGTTAAATTGGAATACTTGATTTGATTTTAACTATTTCTAAAAGTTTATTTCATTGATAACTGGTGATGCAGAGATAACTGCTTCTTCCAACGTGTTGCCATTGTTGGTAGCCACCAATTTTGTTGATTTTTATCACATTTAAAAATCATCAAAAAGATTTAAAATCTCTGTGTCTCTGCCTCCTCCTTGTGGTTATAAACGTTTATGTTTGCAGGCTTCGAGGCGATATTTGGGCTAAACTTATCTTATGATTTTTTCATTTAAATTTTCGTTTGTTTTGTTTAAAAATCATGACTGGAAGCATGAAATTTAAAAAAAAAACTTGTCTTGAGTAATGATTCTGTAGTTTGTATTTTCTACCTAAGAGATTACACTTTGAAGGCACATATATGTTACTAAATGGAAGTTTTATGATCTCATTGATTAATTGATTGACACATTTTTATGTATGATGGTATTATACATGGTTGATTATATGGTTTGATCATTTTCACGCTGCAACCTTGGGTTAGAAATTGATACACGATCTTTGTTATATTGTTCATGTCGTTGTCATGTCATTTGGTACAGGTCTGATGTACCTAAGAATACACCTCATCCTATTGTCCTGTGAAATTAATGAACCCATTCATTACTTGAATTTTCATTTGATTGTGGTTGAGGGTTTGTTCTTCATTATGGGTAATGGCCCCTAGTTTTCTATCTCTCTGAACTTAATTTATCAAGCATGAGAGTCCCCAAGCTTCGTAGGTATCAGGCCATTTTAGTTTTCATAGACCTCTCTTTGCTACTCATTTATTGGAAGCTTAAGCCTCCCTCCCACGATATATATTGTGTCTATTTCATGGTGACCATGCCCCCTGCCATTTAGATCGAACCTAATGGATATCAGGCCCTTCTTGCACACAATGATGCCATAGATGATTTGAAGTCTCACGGTTGGGATATCTTCCTCAGGAAATTTGAAGGATACAACCTTGCGGTTGCACAGGCCTTTGCATAAACTTTTGATGGGTTTAGAGACAAGGTCGGGGATGTGTAATTGGAGTTCATAGAGCACTTTATAGCCCGGGCAACAAGACTCCCATATGAAGGTGAAAAGTGGTTCAAGAGTGCTAAATTGGAAGATGTTCCATGGAGCATGTTCATGGTCTCTCACGAGTCTATCTGCTGCCCTAAAGGTATTCCTATTAACCTCCTGAAACCTCGATGGCACGACCTTATTTTGATTTTGAAACAATTTATAACATGCGAGGGAAGGTATGGTTTGGTATTTTTATACCATGTTCGACTGCTGATGTTGTTCATATGGTTTAAACTGAACATGTCGTTCTACTTGTTAATGAGCCTATATAAAATGTCAAAATGCTATAAGAGACATAGCATGAACTCTCTGTCGAGCCTCTTTCATCATGGGCTTATAAAACTCATGTTGCTATCGGACCTATAAAAAATCAGGGACACTTGGGAGAGTTTCCTGAGTTGAAATGGTTTTTCCCAACCCGACAATACTATGAATTCACCTGTAAACTTGAACCCCATTTCTGATAATCTTGTGACTGAGAGTCTAGGTTTCAATTCACATATCGACTGTGAAGTTAATGAATCTATATCTATTGCTTTGCAAACCCCCATGGTTAAAACATCACGATGCATGTATTCTCCCAGAAAATCATTGGAATAGGTAGTGGATGAATTAAAAGGAAAGGTCTCCCCTGTCCTTGCCAACAAACCGAATTAGGGCCATAGTGACGAACCTACTGTTAAATAAAATTTGTAAGGGTAAGAAACAATAAGGCTTAGATATAAATTTTATGAATAAGAGATCTGTTCGATTGATATCTAGAAGTTTAAGGAATCTAAAAAAGGATCATTTGATCTTGATCTCTATGATCGAGGTCAATGATCATTGTTCCGATGAAGAGATCAATGATTTCCTTGCTTAGGAATATACGAGCAACCAATGCCTCAAGAATGAAACTGTTGGTCAAGCTTGTTAGAAAAACAGGACCGCGGAGCAATAAAATAAAACAAATGTGGAAACAAAACACAGAATATACACAATACAAGAGAGACAGAGATTTACGTGGTTCACCCAGTGTGGGCTACGTCCACCAAAGAAATTTCCAGGTCCTTGCTTTATTATTATCTAGCAAAATGAAGGGATACAACCTACAACAAAACCCGCTGTAACTTCCTCTTCTTTCTCTCACAGTCTCCTCTCTCATAATACAATACTTGCCAACATACATAGCTGCAATACATTTCTCTCATAAAAGAGGGTTTCCTTCTAGGGAAAAAAACCCTAACATAATCTCTATTGTAGATCTGCGACCTTATAATGAATGGTCCAGATTTACAATGAAATTACAATATACTTTTACAAGGCAATTTTTGCTTCAGAGGCTTCGCCCCCGAACCCCCGTTGGGGGCCTGCTTGTCCCCAGACCCCCCAGTAGGGGGGATAGCCCCCCCCAAACCCCGCAGAGGGGGTACCCCCCCTCTGCACTCCCCCGCTTGGAAGAGTTTACATACTTCTGGGGTGTAGATACTTCATGGGGTATAAACACGACTGAAAGTAAAAGACCTCTAAATCAGGAAGATAATCAGGCTCCACAACCAACAATCTCCCACTTGGAGACTGATCTCAACAACTCCACCGCTACTGTATATGCTGGACTCTGAACCTTCTTGGACCTGGAAAATTTCTCATCTCCATATTCATTCTTGAAGACCAACTGAAACTGAGCAAGAACTCAGTTTCTCCCTGGTTAATCCCTTTGTTAACATGTCTGCAGGATTCTGGCTAGTGTATATCTTTTCCAGCTTCAATTGTCCATCTTCCAAGGTGGATCGTATGAAGTGGTACCTCAACTATATATGCTTAGTCTTCGAATGGTAGGCTGAGTTCTTTGCAAGGTGAATGGCACTCTGACTGTCACAGTACAACCTGCTGTTCTCCTGCTTCTTTCCCAATTCCTCCATAAACCTTTGTAACCAAATCATCTCTTTACTAGCCTCTGTAGTAGCAACATACTCTGCC
>ML791231.1:176162-188718 GCA_009831015.1 Picea engelmannii
TCTGAAGGGATGTTCATTTCTCAAGAAAAATATCTAAGAGAAATGTTGAAAAGATTTCAAATGGAAGATTCTAAACCTGTGGGCACACCTATGGTTACTGGATGCAAATTAAGCAAGGATGATGACTCACTTGATGTTGATCAAAGTTCATATAGGTCAATGATAGGCAGTCTGTTGTACATCACAACATCTCATCCAGACATAATGCATGTTGTTGGAATGGTAGGAAGATATCAGTCTGCACCTAAACAGAGTCATTTGCAAGATGCCAAAAGGATATTCAGATATTTGAAAGAAACAATGAACTATGGCCTATGGTATCCTAAGAATCAAAATTTTCAATTATCAGTCTACTCAGATGCTGATTTGGCTAACTACATTGATGAAAGGATAAGCACGAGTGGAGGTGCATTCTTCTTAGGAGATTCTCTAGTAGCATGGTTGAGTAAAAAGCAAGGTTCCATTTCTTTATCAACTACAGAGGAAGAGTACATTGTTGCTACTACTTGTTGCACTACGGTATTATGGATGATTCAGACACTTGCAGACTTGGAGGTAAAATACGATGCACCGATCCCAATTCATTGTGATAACACTAGTGCCATCAGTGTGTCCAAGAATCCTATATTCCACTCCAAGACCAATCATATTCCCATAAAATACCATTTTCTAAGAGAGTAGGTCACCAATCAGATTGTTCCGGTCCATTACATTCCAACCACAGAACAAATTGCAAACATATTTACTAAACCCCTAGCCAAGACACCATTTGAATATCTCCAATAGAAGCTGGGTGTCATCCCGTCTCACACCTAAGAGAGTCCATCCTGTTAGGGGGAGGTTGCATTGATTGAATATCTGATACCTCTGAAAAATACTGCAACAACTCAGGGGGAGCGTGTTTTCTTTGACATTGATGTCAAAGGGGGAGAAAAGAATAGGTCTAGGTGCCTTTGTTACCATCAATGCCAAAGGGGGATATTGTTGGCATGTTTTACAGGCAACATATGCTTGTCATTGATGGCAAGTACAACAATAATGATGGCTTGAGGTATGCTTATCATTGATGGAAAGTATAACAATGATGATGGCTTGAGGTATGCTTGTCATTGATGGCAAGTACAATAGCGATGATGGCTTGAGTATAGGTATAATGTGCCAGGCAGACACTAGAAGTAGTTTGGGAAGATGCAACAGAGCAAGCTCGTGAAGACCAGAAGAGATAGTGCAGAGGTGCACGCAGAGTGCAAGAGTGTGCTTGTTCATTTGATGGAAAACATGCAGGAAAGGAAGATTAGTAGTGTAGGGATAAAGGCATGGAAATCTTAGAAGCATAAACTCCATTTCGGAGTTTCGGATACCGGGAGATGGAGGAGTCAAGGAAGCAACTCACGGCTGAAAATCGTGAAATGTGAAACACCGAAATCCTGAAACAGGCACATCAACTAGAGTTTTGGATATCGGGAGTTGGAGGAGTCAAGATTCGATATTCTTCATCAAAGGAGTCCCGAAGTCGCAAAATGTGAAACACCGAAATCCTGAAACAGGCACATCAACTGGAGTTTCGGATACCGGGAGTTGGAGGAGTTAAGAGTCGAGACTCTTCATCACAGGAGTCCTGAAGTCACAAAAGGTGAAATACCGAAGTCCTGAAACAAACACATAAACTGGAGTTTCATATGCCAGGAGTTGGAGGAGTTAAGAGTCGAGACTCTTCATCACAGGAGCCCCGAAGTCGCAAAAGGCGAAACGTCGAAATCCTGAAACAGGCACATCAACCGGAGTTTCAGATACCGGGAGTTGGAGGAGTTAGGAGTCGAGACTCTTCATCCCAAAGTTCTGAAGGATGAAGTCCCAAGGCAAAGGATAGTCGTTCGATCACCATGGATTGTGGACCGTTGATCTGGAGAGAAAAGTGATTGTTTGATTGGAGAGTGGTCACATCTCGTGGTCACATTGTTGAGAGATGGAGAGCAGAGCTATAGAAGCCAAGATCTATTTCGGAGCTCGTGACATGGAGAGTCGAGACGACTCATCATAGAATCCTTAAAATGACGGAATGCTGAAATGCGAAAAACAGCTTTTGGTGTGGGTTTCGGATACTGGGAGTTGGAGTGTCGAAACACTTCACCATAGGAGTGTCGAAATGCCGAAATGCTGAAATGCCATAATGTCGGAGTGTCGGAATGTCGAAATGCCGAAATGCTGAAATGTCGATGTAGCCGGTGGTCACCGCCGATGTTCACGTAAGTGGAAGGAGCTAGCATAGCTAGGCTCCATTTCGAGGATCACAGTGTAATTTCCAGAAACCACTGATTGTTTCTGCATAGAAAACTCAAAGAGGCCTCAATGTGATTGCCAAAGGAGCTGAAGAGTCTCAAGGCATCTTCCAGTGGAATGAAGACTGTTCATAGAGGCGATTGACAAATGGAAGAGCATTGAAGCCTGTAACTGCAACAAAGAGGATGAGCTCAACTATGATAGAGAAGACGAAGAGTCTCGACTACTAGACAGGCTAAGGAATCTCGGCATAACACCCAGTGATGATTGACGCATGGGTTGAACCGTGAGAGAAGATGAAGAGTTGTAATGATGATCAGGTAAAGCACTCGAGATGGGGAGAGCATGTAGAAGCATTGTGGGGAGAGGATGTAGAAGATGCACAGTGAGAAGAGATACTTACAATGGAGAAGAGATGGGGGTTTTTGTTGAGAGTGATTGAGGTGCGTAGAAGGAGGAAGAGTGCAGCAGTTGAAATGGATAGAAGAGGAATGGTGCATAGAGGGGACATGGTGCATAGAGCATAAAGTGCAGCAGAAGCAAAGAACAAAAATGCATAGCTGAGACAGTAAAAGAAGGTTGAGGTGCACTTGTAGAGAAAAGAAGAAGATCAAAAAGCACAAAAAGATGCAGGCAGAGCAGAGGTGCACAGGAGAGCAGAGCAGTGTAGCAGAACAGTGATGAGACTAGTAAGCCATTGATGAACATTATATCACTGTAATAAGTTTCAGTAGCAAAGATTTATATTTCAGGGTGGTAGGGAGGTGGTAGGGAGCACTGTTGTCCTCAGAGATTCAAGTGGGTGCTTGAACACAGGGAGTTGGAGCTTCCATCTGGTTGTAACCATAGAAACCAGGGTGGTAGGGTGGTGCAAGGGAGAACATTTGTTCTCTGATATACATGTCAGTGCCTGTGTAACTGGAAGTTGGTGCTTCCATCCAGTCGATGCTGGAATATTTAGGGAGTTGTTTCTTCCTTCTAGTGGGTGCTAGAAAATAAAGGGAGTTGGTGCTTCCTTCTAGTGTGTGCTAGAGAAACCAGGGAGTTGGTGCTTCCTTCTAGTAGGTGCTAGAGAAAAAAGAGAGTTGGTGTTCTCAGCAAGTTGCAGCTTGCAAAAAAGAGGTTGTAGCCTCGTTATGAGTTGGTGCTCATAAGTATGATAATGTACAAAATGTAAAGACTACTTATCATATAAAGATGAAGAGGTTTCTACCCTTTATGGGTTTCCTCAGGAAATATCTATCTTTGTGTATCTCATAAGTGTGAATGATGCTGAATGTTCTATTGCTTACTTCCCTGTATTATTGTTATTGTCATTGAGTGCTCTGTAAAGAGTTTAAAATAAGAATAATTGTTTAATCATGGTAACAACTGATTCACACCCCCCCGCCCCCCCCCAAGCCCCCCCTCTCAGTTGTCCAACAGAGAATACGTGTGATCTTGAGTGAAGGAGACTCGAAAGAAAATAAATGACACTCATTCTTGAGGACAAGACTCTAGGTTCTAGGTTTGATTGATTAAATTGATAAGATTCAAATTTTCACCTATCAAGTTTGATAACTGCCACATTACAAGTAAACACTATAGTTGTGATAACAATCTTTGAAATTTTTTATTATTGAATACTTGGTAGCATGTGAGAACTATTGAGATAAATGCTTAATGTAACCATTTACTAGATATAACTAACATCTCCTCTAGGAGAAACTTCTTGTTTTGTTTCTAGGTTACCATGGAGGAATGATTGATGACAACACTAAAAGAGTGTTGCTCTCATTTATTATTATTGTATTTCTTACTTTTGGCCCTTGTTTTAGGCATGTTACAAGTGATAGCTCTGAAGGATATACTGTGACAATTGTTCTCACTATTGTTTTTATTATTATTATAAAAGAGTATTATTATTGTCTATTGTTTCTCCCTTATTGTTCTTGTTCTAGGTAGGTCATAGGTGATAACCCTGAGGGATATATAGTGACAGTTGTAGGAGGAAACATATTAGATGAGACATGGAGCAGACTAACCAAGTTTTAAACATGACCGTATACATCCATGTACCGAAGAAGAAGAAGAATAAGATACTTTTGATAGATACATAACATCTCATATGGAGATAGATCATGAGGAGCAGAAGGCTCCAAAGATGAAAAAACAAATCCCTCTAGTGTAGTTGATCACTCTTCATAACATCAAGAAGAGTTAGTAGATCCAGAAGGGCCTACCCAGAATCATTGCAGTAACAAGGAAGAGACAAGTATGGTTCCATGACACTTTGCAGGATGCAAAACAATATAACATTGATGAGCCATATCATGAGGAGTGGATGACTCCACTAGTGGTGAGGCAGGGGGACCCACCAAGTACCAACCCAGAAGGAGATAGAGTTCAGAGGGAGTCATCCCTCACGGTCCAGTAAGGAGGAGAAACCTTCCCAGGACCATTCATAGAGATGTACATAGCTTGATTTGTGTCCAGAGAGATGTACATAGCCTTATTTGTGTCTAGAGAATTCTCCTACCTAGAGGGAGAAGACTACGGCGAGACACTTTCTCCCATAATCAAAAGAATTATATATAATACAAACATGATTCATTCAAAGAAACTGAAAAAATATGATATTTAGAGGGAGCAGGTATGACAATCCATGTATTTGAGATTGAGTTATCTCTAATGCCAGTGGGTGCAGTACATGAGTCGGGCCATGGAGACATGCTTATAATAGAAGATTTAATTACCTCCAAAGAAAGAGGATAACTTACCCTCAGTATCATTTATTAAGGAAATTTAAGTTTCAGATGAAGATGTTTCCATGATAGAATAGAGGAGCTACTCTTAGATTTCAGTAGCTACAGTGAGAATGGAGCAGTCATTCTCAACTTTAGAAAGAGAAGTTGTAGTTATAGACTCCCAGTTCCCTAAGGAACAATTGTAGAGAAAGTAAAGGACATACTCTCAGGTAGTGAGACTGGTAATGATTTACAGAAAACACATAGAAATAGCACATGATTGCACAGATTGAGTTGCATATGAGGAAGTGTACCAATTTTGTACAATGTGATGTGAAACATTGGTTCATTGATATATTTGAAGAACACAAGGACACATGTATGTTTTGCGGTGAACACATTGAGTCAGTACATGATTGAGCCTAGACACGTTCACCTAATTATGGAAAACAATGTGGTGAGTTACCTAAAGGGTACAATCGATTATGGACTCCGATATATCTTGGATCGTGAGATAAGATTGTAGGGCTACACAGATTCTGATTGGGTAGGCAGTGTCACCAACCATACAAGTTTATCCCAATGATGCTTAAGTATGGATCAGTTGTGATATTGCGACTCAGAGAAAGGAAGACATGTATGGCACTTAGTTTCTTGGAGGAAGAGTATATGAAAACATGGTCAACTTATCGTGAAGCAATGTGGCTTCGAAAGTTGATTGAAAAATTGTTTCATCTCGAGTTGAAGGAAATCTATATCTTTTATGACAACTAGAGTTGCATACATTTGTTAGTGAACCAAGTGTGTCATGAGAAGTCCAAGCATATCGAGATCAAGTACCATTATATCCATGAGATGATACACAAGGGAGAAGTAAAGCTCCAGTATGCTCCTACTGATGAATAGATAGCAGATGCATTGACCAAGCCCCTGTCCAAATTCAAGTTCGAGTATTCCAGAGACAAGCTTGGAGTAATCCAGAAAGAATTCACTAGTAGCGAGAAGTGATGTGTTCACCAATAGAGGGAAGTGATGAGATCCTTAGTAGAGGAAAGCTATCCCAATGTACATGGGTAACCCTAATGCAGGATGGTACGCTACCCCAGTGCAGGTTGGTAACCCCAACGCAGGCTGGTACGCTACCCCAGTTCAGGTTGGTAACCCCAACGAAGGTTGGTACGCTACCCCAATGTAGGTTGGTAACTGCAACGCAAGCTGGTATGCTACACCAATGCAAGCTGGTATGATACACTAGTGCAAGTTGGTACTCCAACGCAGGCTGGTATGTTACTCCAATATGAAATAATAATGAAAGTGCAGAACTTCCCATGATATATAGATTTGTGATTGACAACAAGACAATGACCAAGTATGCAGAAGCACAAAAGCAGTAATGATGACGTGACAAGAAGAATAAATTCCTTGCTAAGAGGGAGTGTTGAATATTGAGTAGCTTCGAAAGATATCCTTATTGTATTTGACCAAGACAAACCCTAATTATTATTATTATATTATATTTGTTAATTAGGCCCTATTTCCTTTGTAAAAGTCGGCCCTATTGTGCCTTGACAATTAAATGTAAATTAAAAGGGCAAAGAGACAGGTCGACCCAAAATTAATTTTAGGCCCACCATACTACTATTTATAAGGGAGGCCAACACCTCATTTGTACACCCACTCACTAGCTTTGCAGCCAAGAAGAAAAGTGTGAAAGTTTTAGAGGGAGACACTGTTGCAACTAGAAGGTGACTTGGTGGAGGGTTTTGGTCTTTCTCTTGGATATATATTGGTTAAGTGGTGCAATATTCTTTCCTAGTGGAGGGTTAGAGGAGGATCATTTGCTTTGTTAGTTCTCTCTTGGAGAGAAGCATTGTTCTCGTTTGACTAATCTATATTGAGGAAGTTTGTTGGGTTTTCTTCCCCTAGAGGGTTTTCCAAGATAATCTTTGTGTCTATCTTGTTTATGTGATTGTCTCTCTTTCAATGATATTATGTATGTAGTTAATGTGATAAATGATTGTAATAATAAATAATAACTCTAACTGTTAGCTTCATAAGTAAAATATCAACCGAAAAAACAAGTCTCGAGCCATTTTCTTATTTTGGCCATAACTAGAGTATGTTAAGTCATATTATGATGAAACATATGGGTTTTCTCCATATAGATGAGCTCTATAAAAGTATCAGAGAGAGTCATTGTTCATTTCTACTTGGATTTTTCATAAATCGTGAAATAGTGGTTTTTAAATATCTCGGTCCAGATCATTAACAGAGGTCCAGATTAAGATGAAATTCATTAAGAGTGTCCAAAAAGAAGAAACATAAATAACCCATGAGAGAACTGAATAAATCATACGAGGATTGGAATGAGGATGTTGAAATAAGACAAAATCCATTATTCAGAGCCACGTTTTGGGATTTTTGAGATTTTTGGAGGAAAAGTGACCACAAAACAATTTTTTTTTATTTATTCAAAATTTTATTTACTCATCAATAAAAACAAATTTGGTTTAGTGAAAAGTGTCCATAAGTGCATATATTGAGAGATAGTCATTTTTTCCAAAAATCCGAAGTCAGGAAAAAGAGGTGAAAAAGGGAAAAGTTGTCATTTCCATATTGCTATAGTTTTTAACTCAAGCATCAGATTGAAAATCTGAGATTTTTTATGAATTGCTTATCATTTTTTTTTATCTATGCCTCATATAAAAGTTTCTTTAGTTCCTGACATATTTTCTTCTGTAGCTGACTAAAGTTGGCATTTCAATAAAATTACACGAGTGGAGAAAATGCACAAATTAGGTGAAAGTGGTTTTTTTAGGAAGCCATAACTTTCAGCTCAAAAATCATATCGAGGCAAGAGTACAGCCGTTGGAAATATAATACAGAGGAGAATGGCCTGGAATTATTATAATTTGGAGAATTGTGATATAAATATTCATAAAATATTCATAAATTGAGCAGAAAAAAAGGACATGTAGCATTAATTGACAATTTTTTATGATATGCATTTTTTGTTAAAAAAGGACATGTAGCATTAATTGACAAATTTTTATGATATGCATTTTTTGTTAAAAAATGACATGTAGCATTAATTGACAAATTTTTATGATATGCATATTTCTAACAAAAAATGGTTGCTTGCAGAATTGGTAGAATTAGAGGTATAATCATATCAATTCAAGAATATATATCAGATTCATGGAAGCATGATAGATCTTATGAAATTTTTATGAGGCAATAAAGAGCTACAGGGAAAGTAATGAAAAGTGGATAAAGAACCCGAGAAGAGAGGAATATAAGGATTATTATTTAGCTGCTACAAAGTGTGAATAAATTGCAAGTACAACAAAAAAAATAATATTCACATAGGACATGAAGCTATTAGATGAATAATTTCATTAATGAGAATAGAAAGGAAAAATAAGGCTCCATAGTCTTGAAGGTAGAGATGTGTAGACAACTGCAAGCTTGATGTGAAAGCAAATAAAGAGATTAAAAGGTTGTGTGTGATTAATATCTATGTGTCAAGCATATGAGTTCTAGGGAATGATTTGTTAGATATGACTTAGCTATTTGTCTAAAAGTACTCAGTGAAAAAAATCCACTTCTAATATCAGAGTTCATAGTGGAAGCAGGATGTCAAAGCAGAGAAATTGGAGATATAATAATAAATGCTCCTTCACTTGAAAAGTGCCACTGAATGAAAGTAGACCTCCATTGGGGACAATATTAATTGTGAAAGGTATGGTTTCATGGGAAAATGTTAAATGAATTAATTTAATGAACAACTAGGAGTAATAGTATTTGACTCAAGAATGTTTTGGTAGTAGAGTGATGGGATGTTCTAAGCTACCTCATTCCCAGGTGTTGGAATGTTTCATAAAGGTGAATTTTGGATATGAATTCCTAAGAGAGGTTGTTGTAAATATAATACATTGGTTGGATTGCATAATGGCTAAGTTGAACTTTGTTGTCAGACCAAGAAAAAATAATGCAGATGAACACAATGAGAGAACACATGGAAACAAGGATATGAATAAATTCAAGAAAAACCAACTATGAAATAAATAAATAAAGAAATAAGTGAATTGAAACATAAATGCACTAGATTGCATGACACATACCATGAAGTTTGAATGCATATGCATTAGTAGGCATGCTGATAGTGAATCTTTGGTGCATATAGATGGGCATTTTGCATATGTACATGCTTGGACATGCATATGGCACACTTGAGGACTTAGAATAGTTTGTTTTTTATATACATGCAATAATGATGTTATAGCAATTGAGTATGACTAATTATGGATTATGGAATTTGTATTCAGAAAAATTGATATAGCATGGTTAAATATGTGGATGTTGTTGTTGTTACTTATGACTTGAGAGCTTTTACAAATACTAGCTAACCACATAGCATCGAGTAGGTTGATAACAACCATGGACATATGCATTTAGTTTCTTTTGATGCATAGATGTTGAAGGGAATTGCGGTGAGAATTCCATCAGTTAATTTTTCAATATTTAAATTGATATGTAATGGCCAAAGGCATAGAGTATATAAATGTTGTTGATGCTAGAATGCATTTAGATAAAATTTAGATTCATATTTTGTTATGATTGGTTATGAGATCATAACCACATCAATTCAAGAGATATATGTTATGGGATAAATTGGTATGTGCGAACACTAACTGATCTCCCTAGATCCACCTAGATCTAGAACAAAACACACACATGACAATTTCCTTAAGTTTTAGATATTGAATTTACTAACTAAAGAGGGATAGGTGATGTACCATTTAAATGCCGCTTCCTCTCGCCATCTCCATCCTAGCTCCGTTCCAACGCTCATACAATGATGAACCTGCAAAATAATGCAACCAACCAAAGTGATAGTAATAGCATAAACTCAATATAAACCTATGTATATGATCAATGAATCATACAATAGAACACAACAAGATTTATAGGAAAGAATCATATTACTGTATCATATTAAATGTGAAAGAGAGATTACAAACATGGCCTTGATGTCGTAAGGTCCCTTCCAATTGTCCTTGGTTCCCCACACACTTCCACTCCAAGAATTCTAAGAGAATAGATCTGATAATATTCACAATCTATCTTGACAAAATGGCTCATCTAGCCAAGCTAACAATATCCAAAGATCAATCCAATCCAAGCTCCAAAATCAAAAGCTAAGCTTCTCCATGAGAGCTTCTCTCCTTTTATAATTTGAAGAGGATAAGGTGAGGAAGTTTGGATGATCCCACTAAATCATGAAAGCGAGTAAGATCCAAACCATTCGGATGCCACCTCACCATGAAAGTTTCTCCTTCTAAAAGCATTGAGAAGATGTTTGTTTTTCCCATGTATGAACATTTTCGCATCCTGCCTATATAGCAACCTGCAAACACTTTGCAACCTAGCTATGGTGCGAAAATCATGCATTTTCGCACCCTGCCTATATAGCAACCTGCGAACATTCTCTTTAATAAGGTTTTTACAAAGAAGAATGCAACTTCTTTTCTCTTCTTCTCCCTTCTTTCTTCAGGAAATAGGCCACTGACTCCTCTGAAGGCAACATATAGGTTTACATCATTAACGGTCATAGGGATGACCAAATAATGTGTAACAATATAGTATTGATATAACAATAAATATCCACAGAGTTAGTCATGTGTGAGACCATGAGATGGTTGGATATGGAAGGGGTGTTCAATGATATCTACTGTATAGTTGATGTTTGAATTGAAGAGCACCACAAATTATATTCTTGGTGTAGTGTTTGGGTTGAAAAATAAGGTATCAAAATAGGGAGGAAATAAATAGGAAGTTTGTGGAGTTGTTGAAAATGTTAAAAGTGGTATTACAAGAATTATTGAATGCATTTTGATGAATGTATGTATATATTATATAGCATAGAAATGATTATGCTAACAATTGAAATGATGTGAGTATTGTTAACTCATGATGTTGAAACACTTCAGGAGCTATTAGAATTGAAACAAGAAAAGTTGCAATTTAAATTAGTTAAATAATGATAAGTTATGGAAAATCTCTATTAAGGGAACAAAATGATAAAAATATTGATGGATAGAAGAAAGAAAATATTGGCTGATAATATATGTGTAGAGAAGGATGAGTTTATTCCAATTAATAGTTGGATTAATGGAAGTGATTGAATTGTAGTTGTAAACAATTATGAGATGACTTTCTGTTTTTTTTTTTGAATTGTTGCCATTAAAATAGAAATTGTAGGTATAATGGTCTTGGATATGGTAGGGATTTAATTCTGTAAGGAAGACTGATATAGCGGGCCAAACATTATGAGCATAAAATTTAATTTTTCTTCTATAAAATAGTTTGAGAATTAGAATTTAAAAATTACTGACACTTTGTTTGGCTCGATATAAATTGAGGAAGTTCCAGCAAGAATGGTTTTGGATATGAAAATGATGTAAACCCATAAATAAGACTAATGTGCTGCAAGAGACAAACATTATGAGCATAAAATTCATGCCTCAAAATTTTATTTTCCTTTATAAAATAGATTTCAGAAATTAATAGTTACAAATTGTTATGTTATGCTAAAAGTTTGTGTGGTTGAATGAAATGTTGAAAAAATTGTAGGGAGAATTGTCTTGGATGTGGCAAGAGATATGCTAACAATTGGTTTTCCTCATTGAAGGTTGAGAAAATTGCACGAATACTGATATATGACATTTCTATAAACCACAATAAACATTGATGCATGCCACTGCAAGAGCCAAACGAATTATGAGAAGGAAACTCATGCTTGGAAAATTTTGTTTTCCTGTATAAAATATATTTGAAAATTGTTATAATGATATCTCATAGTGAACATACAGATGAGATGTTGTCTATGGAAGCTCGAAGGTCGGTGAAAAAAAATAGAAGGAGATCAAGTTCAATGATGAAGGCATAGAATGAAGAAAGTCCAATGGACTTGTTGCAGGAGTATGGAATTTCATGGCCGACTGCAATGGAGCCGTGGAGAGAAGTGGAAAAACTTGAGGGATTGCAAGCGAAAGGGGTTCATTTATTTGGTTTGTGTAGGATGATAAGGAAGAAAAGCTTGTCAGTTGGAATTGTGGTAAGAAATTATACATGTTTTGTGTTGGAATGTTTATGTATTCATGTTTTATTTTAGGCTAGAGTGCCTATGTATATAAGCAACTGGTTGGATTTCCTGTGTGAATTAAGGACAAAGAGCATAACTTTGTACTATTAAGAACACCGATATGGTTTTGTGCACTGGTGCCAAAATAAGTGGAGGGGGATGTAACACCCCCTATTTTAACCCTCATGAACTAGAATGCATTATGTAAGTGTGACTTAGGTTGGTGAGCGGAAAATGGCCAAAGTGTTTACAAAAATGTAATATGCATATTTCTAACAAAAAATGGTTGCTTGCAGAATTGGTAGAATTAGAGGTATAATCATATCAATTCAAGAATATATATCAGATTCATGGAAGCATGATAGATCTTATGAAATTTTTATGAGGCAATAAAGAGCTACAG
>ML791231.1:211460-229339 GCA_009831015.1 Picea engelmannii
TGAATAATTTCTTCTTTGAATTTTTAAATCCACTATTTTTAATTAAATTCTTACTCTCTTCATTTACCCCAAGAATTTTATGAAGACTAAACTATTACTTAAGTGGGTTTTTGTTTAAATTTTTATTTTTATTTTTTAGGGTCCTTTTTCTTAAGGTTAGACTAAAATTTTACCCTGAGAATTTTTAGACTTAGGACTTAGATTCTGAACTAAGTGATATTTAATTAGGGAAGTAGATTAAGAATTTATTAATGTGTCAAATGTCTTAGGGCCATCTAGGTTTGTTCCTTCATCAACATCAACGCGATGTGCCTTTCAGGACGCACCACATGCTCCAAGGGTGCCACTTGCCTCGTTCGTTTCTTTTACGCAACGTGCCCTTCAGGATGCACCACGTGCTCCAAGGGTGCCACTCGCTTCTTTTGTTTCTCTTGCGCGACGTGCCCTTCATAATGCACCACGTGCTCCAAGGGTGCCACTCGCCAACTTGACTGATTGGTAGACATCTATAACCCCTGGAGTCAACACTCCGCCAGGTGAACTTGTGGGAGACTAAGGGCTCTAAGGAATAAGACCCCCGCCTTATTGCGCGCCCCTTAGAATCATCGTGAGCAACTGTCGAAGTCTACCCTCATGGCATTGTGGATCCTCTCAAACTAGGTAATCGTTAACCTACAGTTCGATCCACGACGGGAGTGCTAGTAGACTGTGGCAGGGATGTTGTCCACACCTCTCCCTCAACCTCTCTAGAAATCGTGTGTGACCCCTTTACTCCATATGTGAGTTTGGTTGGCAAGCTAACGTCAACCTGCATCATCAACAATCACGTTAGAACATGTCAACATCATATCATCAAATCAATGAAATATCACAGTAAATAAATCAACCCAAATAGCACACTCCCTGACTCAATCCGGATTCCAAGGGGTTTCACCGATGCCTTTGCATCACTCAAGGTCCAAAACCCTGCACACTCAATAAAACTGAGTCAATAGCACATGTCCACGTAAGAGCAGTAAAACATCATGTCATCTATCATAACGCATCATAATCAAGGATAAATGTTTTAACATCATAAAAGTCCAGATCACTTGCGAGCAAGTGTGCTCAAAGAATAAGTTTTCTCAGTGCGCCAGAGCGGGATGTTACATACACCCCCTCTTGGTCTAAATTTCGTCCTGAAGTTTCTCAGTATAAATGCCAAATAAAAGTATCGCAGCATCATAAGTCTATCTATCAAACAAAAATGGAAACTACTGGCACATATCATATGCGTCCTCCCAGGTCGCCGAGTGTGGACTATAACTGTCCCACTAGACCTTGACCTGGTCTACCATGAGAAAGGAGGGGGATGCTCTATCTATCAAACGTGATGATCCAATATGTGGACCGGCTCAGCCATGAGCACTCCCTCATCCGATACCTACAAGGAGCTCATGTCAATCACATGCGTAGGATCACTAATATAATGTCTCAAAATAGATACATGAAAAACATCGTGCATACGCCTCAAAGAACTAGGCAAGGCTAGTCGATAGGCCATGGGCCCCTTTCTCTCCACAATCTCGAAAGGTCCCACAAACCTAGGAGAGATTTTATCTCCCTTTCCAAACTTGATCAAACTCTTATGCGATTTAACCCACAAGAATACTCGATCGCCGATCTCATAACTATGGTCGACTCAGTGCGCATCAACATAACTCTTCTGTCGATCGTGCACTTATTTAATCCTTTGTCTTATGGTTTGCATTTTCTCTTCCATTTCTTGGATTGCTTCTGGTCCCACCAGGACCCTATCCTCAAGCCGATCCCAACTCAAGGGCGTCCGACATGGTCGCCTATAAAGAAACTCAAAAGGCGCCATCTTAATGGTGCTCTGGTAATTGTTGTTGTAAGCGAACCCTACTAGAGGCAAGAATTCCTCCCAATGATTTTGTTGGTCCATCACGTACATGTGCAACATGTCTTCCAAGGTTTGGTTCATTCGTTCGGTCTGTCTGTTAGTCTCTGGGTGATACGCAATACTAAAATTAATTTGGGTTCCCAAGGCCTCTTGGAAACTTGTCCAAAATCATCCAGTAAACATCGATCCTTGATCGGATATAGTCTTCTTAGGCACTCCATGCAGCCTCACAATCTCACTGATGAAAACTCTCGCTATGTCAGGTGCCTGATACGTCGTACGCACAGGAATAAAGTGAGCACTCTTCGTCAGAGTGTCTATTACTACAAAAATCGAGTCGTGTCTCCTTGCCGTCAGTGGAAATCCAACAATAAAATCCATCAAAATAACTTCCCATTTCGATTCCGGAATGTCATGTGGTTGAAGTAATCCTTTCGGGTGTCTATGTTCAGCCTTTACCTGCTGACACTCTAGACATCTAGCCACAAAGTTGACTATGCCGGCCTTCATTCCCTTCCAGAAGAATAAGGGTTTAAGGTCTGCCCTCATCTTCGTGACTCCTGGGTGAGCCATGTAAACTGCTCTATGAGCCTCGCTTAGGATCAACATCCTCAACTCGTCGTTTGGTGGTACGCAAATCTGACCTGTAAACCTCAATAACCCATCACTATCAAAAGAAAATCTCTCATATCGTGGTACCATCATTGTGTTTTGTCCGATAAAATCCTCGACTTCTTTGTACCAGTCATCATCACGCTGTAAAGTGAGAATCTTCTCACGTAGATTCGTCTGAAGAGGCAACACTAAAAATATGCGTGGTCTCCGACTCAAAGCATCAACCACTCGATTCACTATTCCCTTTATGTAAGTAATCTTGAAGTCGTACTCGCTAAGAAATTCCGACCAACGCCGTTGTCGTGCATTCAGGTCGCTTTGCGTGAAAATGTGTTGTAGCCCACAATGATCAGTCTTTAATTAAAATTTTCATCCAACAAGGTAGTGTCTCCAAACCTTCAAGGCATATATGATGGCTAATAACTCCAAATCATGCGTCGCGTAGTTCTCCTCATGCCTTCTCAATTTCCTCGAAATGTAAGCAATCACTCGTCCATCTTGCATCAAGACTCTGCCTAAACCTTCCTTGGATGCGTCTGGGCATACCAAGAAGTCTGCGTCCATGTCAGGGACTTTTAGTATCGACACTGTTGTCAACAACTCTTTAAGCCTCTGAAATGATTCCGTGCATTTCTCCGTCCAAACAAACTTCTTGTTTTTCTTCTGCAATTCCGTGATCGGATTTGCTATCTTCGAAAATCCCTCGACAAACCGTCGATAGGATCCTGCTAAACCCATAAAACTACGCACTTCTGTGAAATTCATTGGCGCATGCCATTCCATAATTGCCTCAACCTTTGTTGGATCCACGACGATGCCTTCGTCGGAGATGACATGCCCTAAGTAGTGAATCCTCGATTGATAAAAAGAGCATTTGGACAACTTCCCATACAATTTTTGCTCTCGTAGACACTGTAGTACCAAGCGCAAGTGCTCGTCATGCTCCTCCATCGTCTGAGAGTAGATCAAGATATCGTCAATGAATACTTGGATGAACTTGTCCAAGTACTCACGGAACACCCCGTTCATCAAACTCATGAATACCCCTGGGGCATTTGTCAGTCCAAACGGTAAAACAGTAAACTCATAATGTCCAAATCTCATCTTAAAGGCGGTCTTAGGGACGTCATCCTCCTTGATCTATAACTGGTGACCCTGATCGCAAATCGATCTTGGAGAACACCGTCGCACCCTTCATTTGATCGAACAGATCATCAATTCTTGGTAAGGGATACTGATTCTTGATCGTAGCCTTGTTCAGTTGACGGTAGTCAAGGCAAAGCCTCCATGATCCGTCCTTCTTTCATATGAAAATAACTGGTGCACCCCATGGTGACATACTAGGGCGTATCAGTCCCAGGTCTAACAGCTTCTTCAGTTGCATTTTCAGCTCTTGCAACTCCAGGGTTGAAATCTGATAAGGTGTTCTTTCTATTGGTACGGTCCCCGGTTTCAGGTCTATGGTAAAATCCAGTTCCCTTTTCGGCGGCATCCTAGGAAACTCCTCTGGAAATACGTCCACAAACTCCTTCACCACCGGAAGGTGTTGTAGACCTTTTGCTACTCCCTTTTCGTTTAGCGTGAGGATCGCATAAATCTTGCACCCCTTGCGCATACTCTTCCGTAACTGTAAGGAAGAGATGAACCTCAGGGATACTCCTTGGTTCCATCCTACAATCAGACGTCTCTATCCTTCATCATCGACCAATCTCAACCGTTTCATATTACAGTTGAGTATCGCCTCATGCGATTCCAACCAATCCATACCAATCATGACATCATAAGATCCTAAGATCATGATGTACAAGTTGACCCTCGTGACAAACTCTCCCAGGTTAAGGGCACAGCCCGTAACCTTTCCTCCAACCTTCTGTTTGGCTCCTGAAGACATCTCTACGAAGCTAAACTTGTCCTGTTCAACTACCTTTACCTTAATCCTTTCTAGCGCTACACCAAAAATGAAACTCTCGGTAGCACCTGGGTCTATCAAAATACTAAGGGTTTGGTCAGCGACAGTACCTGTCATCTTGACAATAGTCGACTGGTGCTCTGCCTGGTGGTTATTCACCGTCGCATGGATCTGATGGGCCTTGCCCATATCTCCCACGGTAGTGGGTCCAGCTGATCCAGACACTCTGGTCCTCTCCACAGGACAGTCGCACTGGTAGTGTGGCTCCCCACACGTCTAACACCCCTTCTTCGGCCCAGTAGTCCTGGTACCCGAAGTAGAAGATGACGGCCCACCGGCCTGGAACCCAGGTTTGTTCTACTGAACAGGCCTAAACTGTTGATGTTGCGGGCGATGCTGCTGCTGATGTTGTGGTCCCCGATAAGGTTCCCGCTACTGAGGCGGCGACCATCGGGGTGTAGTGAAATTGGATCCTCTCTGGAAGCCATGATATCCCGACGTAAGTCTCCCTGGTGTCTGATGCTGCAGTGTACCAGATGAACCCTGCCTTGCTGGTCTCGCTGGAGTCCTGGTCTGACCCCCACTGATAAGCTCCTCCTCTACTATGAGGGCCTTTTGGACAGCGTCGTGTAAGGTTTGAGGCATCAAGATCCTAACCTTTGCACGCAGGCTACCGTTAAGGCCAAACACGAACCGGTTGACCTTGAGCTTCTCAATGTTAAGGTGCAGAGCATACTGGAGTAGCTCCATAAAATGTGCCTCTTAATCGGGCACCGTACGACCTCCCTATCATAATGCGTTGAACTCATTGAGCTGACACTCGATGAATTACTCTGAAATGTACCTCTCTCGGAACCATTCCTCGAACAGTTCCCATGACACATCTTCAACGACCATGTTCAGTTGCGATAGGAGCGTCTTCCACCATAGAAGAGCGCTCCCCTTCAGTTGAAAGACTGCCATGTGGAGCTTCATGTTGGAGGTATAATCACGAAGTGAAAAGAACATATCCATATTCTCCAACCATGCCTCAGCGGCTGCGTCGTCCGGGGCACCAAAGAACTCGAGAAATTTAACCTTCTCGAGTTCACGGTGAATGCTACCAGTAACGGTCGGTGCGCACAGTGGAACCTCAGTAGGTGACGGTGCCCTGGCCTCGTCTCTGTCCAATCGGTTGATCAGTTCCTCAGACATGCACTGAAAAGACCTCATCATCCCAACCATGTCTCCAACTACTATCTACTCTTGTCCAAGAGCCTTCTCGCCTCCCTGGGGGTTAGACCCCTCAGGCGTGGATGCTACTGGAGGCGTCACGCCTCCTCCCCTAGCACCCCTTCGTCTGCCTCCGCGACATCCTCTAACCATGATTACCTGTACGCACACAATGAACTCGATCAACAACAGTATACTCAAATCTAATCATGTCAACGAAATCCGTAGAGAATCCCAAGCCACGGGTCGAACCCGGCTCTGATACCATATGTAACGAACCTCCTTGTTATGACAGCAACTCTGATAATAGGTGCAAAATATTCTTTTAGGTGTGTGCGCGCGTGTAAAAAGGAAACAGACACACTTGACTCTATGTCGCCACCCGACGACTAACAAGACGCAACCACGATGATCACAACAAGAAGACATAAGGCACGCTACAAGTAACTGCAAGCATTAAACGACATATTGGGTTATGTACAGTACGAACACAGAAGGAAGAATCCATAGTAGTAGATTTCACTATTTCTGCACAGGAAAGAAGGGCGTTTAATCTTCGTTCTTTGCTCCAGAGAGAGAGAATGTCAGATAGGCTCCTGGCCGACTGCTCAGGAAGAAACTAGTAATCTCTGTCAGGTGTGTCGCAAGAGTGGAAACCCTGCCTTTAAAGGGCCCGAGACTCTTGATACGACACTAGATTCTTTACATAGAAAATAATCACACACACAGACTGGTATACAGAGCGACTAGTTTTATCAGATCGAAGAGTCTGATATCATACAACTGTGGGCTTGGACAATTCCAAAATAGTACTAACCCTGAAATTAATTAACAATCTCAATACATCTGATATGTTATTTATGTTAATTACATTAACCTTTCCATAAAACGAAACAACATTACATAGGGAGTAATATTTATCTACTCTACTTAATCAATCCCTTAAGCAATGTTGAGCGAACAAAGTAAGAGGACATTACATAAAGAATATCCAATCAAGAGCATAAGTACAACTTAGTCTGATGTAGCTAACTATACATCTTCAAGTTAAGGACTATCTTCTAGGAATATGTAAGGAACTTAAAAAAACTAAGAATTACACCATCATTATGAGAAACTACAAGAAGGTCAATCGTCTCAAGAATTGCATTAAGTTTAATACTTCTTTACAATATGCATCCAACTATTAGAGCTAATAAAATCATCCATAATAACGATTAATAAAACTACTTGCATAACCCTTAAAAACTAGGAGTATCATTCATAATGCACAAAAGGAAGGAAATCCAAGGCTACTTTACGCTTCTATTGCAATAACCTATCTTACAACTAGCCCATACTAAAAATAGAGAAGGTAATTCATTTAATATCTCTCTGACAACCCCATCTGATACGACTCCTACGCTTAAGAAAATAATAAAGGGAAACAACTACAATTTGATAGGGCACTCGAAAATGGAAGAAGATTCAAGTCAACTGATACTGTCAGAGTGATTTATCCGACAACCATCCAAGTCCCATGTGTTGACCGTTGGTGGGTGATTCGGCCGACAGTCGCCATACACGACCCAATTAATATAGCTGTGCATCAGTGTTGTATGATTCTGCCCATAGTTACCGTATCGGCCAATGAATCCGGATATACAACAGGTAAATAGATAAGGGCAGGATCGGCGTGCATAAGCATATAAATAAGACTTAAATGGTTGTACTTAAGGCTCATCTCAGTCATAAATCAGCTGCACTTCATTATTGTATCTACTATCTTAGCACACAACCAGACATCTACACTTCCGCCTTAAGGGAACGGTGTTAAGGAAAACCGAAAATAGACTATACCAGCTTTAGTAACCCAACGCTGGGCGATGAAACAACACGCGAAACATAATTTGCCGGAACCCCAGTTATCAAGGTGTGGGTATACAATTGAGTCAATGAAATAAGAAGTGTCTGGTTAGTCTCGTTCTGTTCAAGCTCGAGTTCTATACGTGGTTTAGTAACTAGGAATAGGGATTAATGGAACTAAGCCATCATCCAACTTCATTCTTGTTTTGGTTGAGTTGCAATGAATGGGATGCTTTTATTAAATGTTTTTTTTTATATATTAAATACATTGGATTGAATTTAAAATCATTGAACATCAAATAATTAATAACCGAAAAATATTCTGCAAGGGAGAAATGCAATACCGTTGAACTCAACAAAAGAGAATACGCAATACCATCTAACTCAGATTCGCAGTACGCAAGGTCGGAATTTTCTGGCAATGTCGAAATCAGGGAAAGGTATCATAGCCAAAAGCGAGGTCAGAGGGGGAACGATGACTGCCAGCAGAAAGATTGATCGCTGTCACCACCAAATAAGAAAAAAAAACAGTAAAGGTTGCCTTCAATAAAGAAATCCGGCCAGTAATGAGTCTAGAAGTAGGAATAGTTAGCCAAACAATGTCTGAGGTTGATCACCACCTCTAGAAGAAAGTAAAATAAGAGGGTCTACCCCACTATCTCACGTCGCCAAAAGGATTTCAAATACACAATCACCGATTGCCAAAAATGAAAATGCCAGAAGGGGTTTTCTCGGGAAATCAAATGCAAGGAGTGTGCCAGAAACAGTTTTCCAGTGTGACTATACACAGTGAGCTAAGTCGTACAGGGGATAGGAATGAAATGATAACTACTAGGCTAGAGGTTACTCAACTGACACAGTAAATTTACAGCAATATTTAAAACATAATAATCCGCAGAAGTAAGCATCAACATTCATCATCGATTACCATATTTAAATTACAACAATATTTAATAACCAACATCAATTGAAATTAAACATTCATCATCTAGATTACCATTACACCAACAGATAAAATCATAACCTAATGCATTCTACCCTACAAATCAATGAGCGTACCGTGGCCCTTCTCCTGCTCCGAGTGTCATCCACGCACTCCGTGCCGCTCTTTCTCGTCGACCGTCAAGACCTCACCGGTACCTCCCAGCCAATCGCTAGGGGTACTCTGCTTCCCCCTTATCCCCCCGAGACGCAAAGGGGCCACACACTATCCAGATGGTACGTCTAGCTTCCCAGCTCGCCTCGCAAGGCTGAGCTACCACTCCAATCCGAGCTGAGAAAATCCCAACTCCTCACAAGCAATCAGTCAAGTCACAAATCCGGCAGCGTAACGTTACGCTAACAGCCGATTCTTTCTTCCTCATCTCCCTTTTCTTTTATAGAGTTTTGAGACCCACCAAATTTCCTAATTCACATTTTAAATTAAGTTTCAATAAAATATTCTAAATATTCTCCATCGCACAAGTGTCGTCCATCCCCCTCTTTTCTCCAATAAATATTTTTTTTAAATTTATTAATTGTCTCAAATCCCTCACCCACCTAGAGTCGCTCCTAAATTTACTCCTAGGTGTTCCTAGATCCCCTTACATGTTTTAAATACTTTCCTAAAAAAATGATGTTACTAAATTTGCCGAGATTAGCAGGTTCTTAATGCAGATTCCTTACTATGTTGACCTTGCTTTTTACCATAAGTTCCCATCTTTCCTTTATTAAGTTTCCTCCATTACTTAGTTTCCTAATTCTTATTATTCTCTTCTTTCCCCTTTTTATTAAAGCCCAAAATGGCAGTTGCGGTATTAAATCTTTCCCTTTTATTATTAATTTAATATCTTTGTACTTCCACAAGTTAATGAATAATTTCTTCTTTGAATTTTTAAATCCACTATTTTTAATTAAATTCTTACTCTCTTCATTTACCCCAAGAATTTTATGAAGACTAAACTATTACTTAAGTGGGTTTTTGTTTAAATTTTTATTTTTATTTTTTAGGGTCATTTTTCTTAAGGTTAGACTAAAATTTTATCCTGAGAAGTTTTAGACTTAGGACTTAGATTCTAAACTAGGTGATATTTAATTAAGGAAGTAGCTTAAGAATTTCTTAATGTGTCAAATGTCTTAGGGCCATCTAGGTTTGTTCCTTCATCAACATCAACGCGACGTGCCCTTTAGGACGCACCACGTGCTCCAAGGGTGCCACTCGCCTCGTTCGTTTCTTTTACGCGACGTTCCCTTCAGGATGCACCATGTGCTCCAAGGGTGCCACTCGCTTCTTGTGTTTCTCTTGCGCGACGTGCCCTTCAGGATGCACCACGTGCTCCAAGGGTGCCACTCGCCAACTTGACTAATTGATAGACATCTATAACCCCTAGAGTCAACACTACGCCAGGTGAACTTGTGGGAGACTAAGGGCTCTAAGGAATAAGGCCCCCTCCTTATTGCGCGCCTCTTAGAATCATCGTGAGCGATTGTCGCAGTTTTCCCTCACGGGATCGTGGATCCTCTCGAACTAGGTAATCGTTAACCTATAGTTCGAGCCACGACGAGATTGCTAGTAGGCTGTGGCAGGGCTGTTTTCCATACCTCTCCCTCAACCTCTCTGGAAATTGTGTGTGGCCCCTTTACTCCATATGTGAGTCTGGTCGGCAAGCTATCGTCAGCCTACATCATCAACAATCATGTCAGAACAGGTCAACATCATATCATCAAATCAATGAAATATCACAGTAAATAAATCAACCCAAATAGCACACTCCCTGACTCAATCCAGAGTCCAAGGGGTTCCACCGATGCCTCTGCATCACTCAAGGTCCAAAACCCTACACACTCAATAAAACTGAGTCAATAGCACCTGTCCACATCAAAGAAGTAAAACATCATGTCATATATCATAACGCATCATAATCAAGGATAAATGTTTTAACATCATAAAAGTCCAGATCACTTGCGAGCAAGTGTCCTCAAAGAATAAGTTTTCTCAGTGCGCCAGAGCGGGATGTTACATAGTTACAATTGTTCATCTTCTTTACATGCCACTTGAACAATCAATTCAACTTATTCATGTCATTTGATGCCCACTTCCTAATGACAATGAATTGGTTCAATAGTTATTGTCAATGCACCATACACATGTTTCTTTTGATCTTGTAATCCCTTGTACATTTTGTCAATTCATTGAGGTTAATATATGCACCCTCAAAGAAACCATTAGGATTGATCTATTTGTGAAAGCAATCTTGCAAAAAGGTAGAATTCATTTTTCTATCAAATATAAACAACCATGGGCAATATGGAATTGAATTGCAAAGAGTGAATATGGCATTGTACTTAACAAAGAATAATCTAGTGTCATATTGTATGATTGTAGTTCAAGAACAAGAATCTATATATATGGAACAATTATTTCTTGAGTGCATCGTATATTTTAACACAATTTCGTAGTGTACAAGAGTCTAAAACAAAATATTATTAAAAATAAGTAATCAAAAGTCACAAAATCCTTAGAAACTAGGTTCAAAGTGTTTGCTAGCAAACATTTACACTAAGAATCAACACTAATATTCAAGATATTCTCCATGAATAGAAAATCTATATTACTTTGTTAATGTTGGTATTTCTATAATGAGTCAACCTATTCATAGATTTATTAGGTTCAAAGTGTTTGCTAGCAAACGTTTACACAAAGAATCAACACTAAGATTCAAGATATTTTCCATGAATAGAAAATCTATATTACTTTGTTAATGTTGGTATTTCTATAATGAGTCAATCTATTCATAGACTGATTCTTTTTTAGGTAATCTGTAATGGTCATTAACCAAGCTATCAAGATTCCTTAGGTTAGTGAGTCGGGCCAAGCTATGATATATGCTCCCTTAGTTATGGCCTCAAACAAAAATTTCATTAAAAAACTCAATGATTAACATGATTATGTAATTCACACCAAGTTTTGCATTTTTCTGTGTTCTTCATTTAATAACAAGAGAAAGAAATATTCATTGCCAAGAGTCATTTATATTTGGACTAGGTTGACAAAATACATCTTCAAACCATCTAGTGAGACTTAATGAATATTTATATTGATGATATTTATATTTATATAATATAACTTCAAATTGACAACTTATTGGATTTGTGTTGGATATGTAGGCATAATTTAAATATGGTAGGAACTATGTGAGGAAACAATGAATCATAATGTTATGAGGGCCATGTGACCTAACACTAGTGATATATCCACTCATAGTAGAAACATTTTCTAATGAAAACCCATATCATATGGGAGTTTTTATGTTAGAAATAACATTTTATCCCTACCTCCTAGTTGGTAAAAACTCTTCATAAGTAAATTGATATTTCATTGAATTTATATTTAATAGTATTTTTAATGGTATATCGATTTTCTATAAAGTGATCTCCTTCTCCATTCTCAAATGATTTAGCCAAGAATTGGCATATTTATGCCAACCCCAATTAAGAAATAGGTAGCAAATTTTCTTTCATGTTAGTAGTCTCTTGTGCCTATACATTAGGTACCTAGTTTTAGTCATTCTTTTAATGGGGAAATAACTAATTATATGAGGATAGGATAGGTTACTTATGATATTAATTATAAGATCAAAAATTATAAACACTTTTGAATTTTCTCAGTATTTCTCCATGATTATATAGAAATGCTACAATCCAAATCTTCAAATCCATATATATAATAAAACAAGATTGATGAGTGTCACAAAAGGGGTTTATTTTTTTTTCCAAAGACAAGATTCATACAATTTACAATTGTTTTCAAGGTAAAAATAGGTTTTGGACATGGGCGGATATGATGTTATGAAGTTTAAACTCTTTGTTTTGGGTATTCTAATGCATTACATTATATGCAGTCTTTGTGGATCCAACCATAGGGAACTTTTAAGGAATATTAAATAAATGTTCTAATACATTTTTTTAGTGGATCCAACCATACAGAACGTTTAATGAATCCACTTTCTTGTTTTTTTTCTTAATTGATTTCCCTTGGCGAACCTAACTTTCTAATTTAAATGACTTCATTGTGTGGGTTTTATTGATTATTATGAAAAGATTGTGGTTTTGTCTTCTGTCCCTTATCCCTTTAGTCATCAGTCCTTGCCTGATCAGTCGGCCAGGAGCCGAATCGACAATTGCCACTTTGGTGTTTAAATACCTATAGATTCAAATGCCCTGCTTTTCTGTGCATGGATGATGAGTGAAGGATAAGAATATGCCATGTTGTCTATGGACCCCTTACTTATCTTTTAGTTGATTGATTCATGGCCGAATGACCAATCTTTGCGTCTTCTTCTTTGATGTGGATTGTGAATGATAATCCTCTGAGTGGAATGACAGTCCCTTGGCGAACCCAACTTCTGATTTTAATGACTTCTATGTGTGGGTTTTATTGATTATTGTGAAAAGATTGTGGTTTTATCTTGTGTCCCTTATCCCTTTAGTCATCAGTCCTTGCCTGAGCAGTTGGTCAAGAGCTAAATCGACGGTTGTCACTTCGATGTTTAAAGACCTATAGAATCAAATGCCCTGCTTTCCTGTGCATGGATGATGAGTGAAGGATAAGAATATGCCATGCTGTCAATGGACCCCTTGCTTTAGTTGATTAATTCATGGCTGAATGACCAATATTTGTGCCTTCTAATGAGAGAGTACCTCTGCAGCTTGATTGTTTAAAACTTTGATTTATCTTTGTGTTTTTAATTGCTTGAACTTGTGTACATCTCTAGATTTTTATTGATAAACTCTGCATTGTGGATAGATATTGAGGAGGGATGTTGACACAAGATTATCCAAACATTCCTCGCAAACGCTCTAGGTATTCTCAAGAAGGAAGAACAAGAACTCCTTCTTCAACTAAGACTCCGAGTGAGCACCAACAATCTCATCAGAGGAGATTTTCAAATGAGTCTGTAAATAGATCAGTTGTAGAACCTTCTCAAACTAGTGTTATGGATGAAACCTTCTTAGATAGGTTTCACATCAATACTCCTACACCTGAGAATGTAGGGAATAGCTCTGAACAAGAGAATATTTCTGGTAAGTTTCTTAAATTTTGTTTATTTTTGTTGAATTTTTTTGTATTTAAATTTATGTGAGGTTAAATCTTGAAGTTATTTCAAATGTGTGTGTAGGAAATCAATTTAGAGCAAGGGGCGACAATGAGAGTGGATATCATGAAGATTCAAATGTCGGTGCAGAGGGTGAAGGTGGATTTAGGAGGCCGCGTTATGAAGAAACAAAACATTACATGCCAACATCCACATATCCTTCAGATGTTGGCGATGAACTTCCTTGGGAAGGGAATACTGAAGCAATGACGCTTGAGCAATGCTCAGGTGTTAAAAAGAGGTTGGAAAATGATTTGGGGATATTGAAACTTCCTTAGGAGAGAAAACAATGTTTGTAAATTGTTTTGCATTCACTGGAAAACTTTATGGATGCATATCAGAAGATGGGGCCAACCACTGACATTTTTGGCGATCTAATGAGGTGGCGAAAGTCAGAGGTGATGGGTTCTGATAAATGAGAGACAATAAAAAACATATTTTCAAAAGAAGACACCATATCCATGTTCAATTTCAGAGAGGGCCCAAAGCAGAAAATGTTGAAGGTGCAATATTTTAAGCACCCTGACTTTGTCGGACATCTGTATAACAGATTTTTGGTGGAATATGGGAAATTGTCATGGAACGATGAGGTTCCACACTATTTTGCAAAAAACTTTTTTAAGGAGTTTTTCTTGCACATACACCCGGATTATACTAGTCTATCGTCCAAATATTATGGGACTAGTAAAGGACGTACTTATGATCACAAAGGGGCATATCGAAGTGCGACATTGTCGATGCCTCCACAACCTTTAGTACCTCACCCAACAGGGGCATTTGCATCACTTTCAGAGTTCCAGGCTACATCAGAAGTTGGCAAAGAGGCCAGGACTGCAATCGGGGAAAATTTGGAAGATATGTTTTATGGTGTTGATGTTGGCATGAAGCGTCAAAGAGAATAAGCCAATTCTCGAGCCACATTTGTTGATAAAATAGATGCAGACTTAGATGCAATGTTAGCAGAAGAATTTTTGGAGTACGTAAAATTTTGTCGGGATGGTTGGAAGAAGGTCATTCAAAATGATGACCCGAATCACACATCAGTATGTGATCTATTTAGGAAAATTTTGACGCATTTTATGATAGTTTACTTCTAGTTCTAGATTTATATATCCTTGTCTCTATAGAAATAATCGAGTTATTCTTGCCATTAATTGTAGCTTGAATATATGTTAAACAAATCTCCAGTCGATAGGGGACCTGATTCAACAAGTTTGAATTTGGATGGATTGAATTGGGTATGTTTTTTCTAATAGTTGTTCAATCTCCACTCTTTTGAATAAGAGATCAACAACATTTATAATTTTGTATAATTGTGAACACATTGAATCCTAGATTTAGTTCTTAGTTGTGTTGTTCATAGCTCTCTATTTCATCTCCTGGTACTTGGGCTGGCTTGTCTCAATTCTCATTGGGAGAGTTTAAAGAGGGTGGGAGTTCACAGGTATCATTTAATGTATTAAAATCATTTAAATTTAATGTATTAAATATAATCATTTAAATATAATTTTTTAAATTTTCAAATTTGAAATGTGTTATATAGGCTAATGTGGAGAAGAGAGTACCTAAGAGTGTGCTCAGAATGGATATTGGGATTGAAGAAGCACCCAGATTAGGAAATGATGTGTCCATTCAGGATGATTCATAAATGTATGTTCTTTCCTTTTATCAAATTTTTGTTTTGTCAAATTTATAGTTTAGCCTTTCTTCAATTATTTTGAATTATATAGAACCCCTAGATAAGTTTGTAGTTGTCTTAAATGGTGTACATTCAAACTTATTTAAGGTTAGATCATGATGAAGACCTAATTTTGAACTTGGATATGTTTGAATATTTGAGAACAGATTCTATCCCACATCAGAAAAGAGAGTTTCTAAATTTTCCTCGATTGCATTCCTTTCTTTCTTGTTCAAGAATGATGTAGTATTATATGAGAACATCTATTCCACCGAAGAAAGAAAAGATAAGTATATTTCAAAAGAATGGTTTTTAAAATGGAGATTTGTGAACGTTTTTAGATAATAAGTAGTTTTTTAGAAGAATTGCTTAATATGGAGATTTATGAGTCCTTTAGTTTGAAAGGGCATCGTGGAATTTGATTATATGACCACTGCAAAAGAATAAGAGAATTATTTAACTGCTAAGGAGATTAGTATTTTATTTCTGTGTAAATATGATCAAATAACAACATCTGGGATGAGAATTACATCCAAGGATTTGAGACTTTATCCACAAGGAGAATTTCCTAAAGGATTTTGGACTTTATCCACAAGGAGATAAGTATTTCTTTGGAAGAATGACTTAAAATACATGGATATTTGTGAATTATCTTCATACACAGTTCTATATTTATTTTCAGATTATTATCTAACTCTAACTCACAATCTGTTTTACCAAGAACACAATAACATCACTTGGGATCAGAATTTCACCTGAAGGATTTGAGACCTTATCCACAAGGAGAATTTCACCTCAAGGACTTGGGAACTTATCCACAAGGAGAATTTCACCTCAAGAATTTGAGACCTTATCCCGAAGGAGATAAGTATTTCATTGGAAGAATGACTTAATATGGAGATTTGTGAACTTTCTTCATACACAGTTTTATATTTTTTTTTCATATTTTTTTTTGTTTGTTAATTTGTGCGAGACCTGTTGGCTATGCAATTAACCTGTGGCTTGAGAAACCACGACTCAGGGGCATCTAAGCCGTCAAAATCACCCGGGGATCGCACCCAACCTGAGCCACACCAACCCTTAACATGGTTGGATTTTTTGTCCCCGCAGGTTTCGAACCAGTGACTTTAACATCACGGAGTGGATTAACAACACACTCCGTCACCGACTGTCCTACACCTCGGGGACATATTTATTTTTCATATTATTATATAACTCTAATTCAATTTTTTTTTACCAAGAACATAATTTTTCTTTTTAATTTTTTTTAAGTTTTTAGATAAGATTTACAAATTGTTTAAATCATGTACTCTTAATTGGAGAGTAACTAGATCTTAAATCTGTTTAACTGTGGTTGGTTATGTTATTATTACTTATTGTTTATTTAATATTTAGTTACAGTATATATGCTAATATGTGGTATTTGTTTTTTTATTATGTTTTTTATTTTTAAAGATGTCTAAATTATATTTGGTGGAAAATATGTTTACAATATATTTTGTGGAAAAGAGTATGCTGGAGGATGACAGTTAACTCTTTTGGTATGTATGTCAATTTTATTTTAATTACAATATTTGAATTCTGTATTATTTCACATGTTTGAATTATAAATTTTTTTATTTTTGAAATCTGTTTTTTGCAGGTTTGAATTTCATGTATGAAGTGATCTATCTTAAAGTGATGGCTTAGGGTCCAGAATTTTGGAGTTAAATGTCTTTGTTTTTGTTATCATCCTAAAATGGATTTGGAGCTTATGTATTTTACAGTGTTACTATTCAGACTTTGATTATAATATATATATATATATATATATATATATATATATATATATATTTCATAATTTTGGAATTCAAAAATAACAATTTTTGTCTCATATATATTTTATTTTTCATAATATGATTTCTCATAATTGATGGTAAAAAAGTGGCAAAGTTAACTTGTTGTGAACTAATGTTTTGTATAAATTTGAGTATAATGTATATATATTTCATAATTTTGGAATCCAAAATAACAATTTTTGTCTCATATTTGATTTCTCATAATTGATGGTAAAAAAGTGGCAAAGTTAACTTGTTATACATAATTTTATTGTCAAATAATGTTTTGTATATTCTCCTTTTTACAATGCATTTTAAATTAAGCATAAAAGTATTAAATACTTTTTTGCTATGTATTAATTTAAATTTTTGTTTTATGTTCACTGTGTATCGTAAAAAATATGATTATACAATGTCAAAAGGTGGAATGAAAAAATTAACTAGTAATGAAATAATGTTTTGTGTATTCTCTTTTTTACAATGCATTTTAAATTAAGCATCAATCTCTTAAATACTTTTCTGCTATATGTATTAATTTAAATGTTTTATTTTATGTTCACTATGTACAATCAAAAAATGATTCTATTGTCAAAAAGTGGCAAAGTTAACTAGTAATAAAATGTTGCATTTTAAATTAAGCATCAATCTCTTAAATACTTTTATGCTATATGTATTAATTTAAATGTTTTATTTTATGTTCACTATGTACAATCAAAAAATGATTCTATTGTCAAAAAGTGGCAAAGTTAACTAGTAATAAAATGTT
>ML791231.1:246814-271493 GCA_009831015.1 Picea engelmannii
ATGTGAAGAAAGAGGTTTTAGATTCGGGTAGAAGGTCAAAAGTTAAGTCTTAAGGGTCATTTTCTGCGTATAAGTTTAGAGCCCTAGCTTATTAGTCCGTAGGGTAGAAATACCCAACAACAACAAGACAAGAACTTGTTAACTTGAAATCTCTCAAGAAAATGATTGAAGATTGAATATAAATTTGAACATGTTCAAATTTATATATCCTGTGCACATTCATGTAACATTTATACATAGACACATATGCGTACATCCTTTGATGGATTATATTCATGGCTTAGCGCCATGTTGCACCATTCAACAACTTGTTTTGAGGATTCAAATCGATTGACATGAGGGTTCAGTTGATACCTTCGAAGTGCTTGTTTTATACATGCCCCTGCACCGTCGTGCTCTCCTTTTCCATGACCAGTCTCAAAAAAATTCCAACAATGTGTAATGTTTAAATTTTTATGAAGACGACATAACCAATAGAATGATTGTGAAGATTTGAACTGACCCACACACCCATCAGACCATATCCAATGTCTATCGAATCTGATTTTGCGTTCTTTCAATGAATCATAAAATTTATCAAAACAATGTTGTACATAATGTGTGCCGTGTGCTCGATCATCACTTATATAAAAGTGATATTCTTTAATAACATGTCGATTGTCATTGGTGCTTTCTTTGTTTGGAAGACTCCATTGAGCATATCTATATAGAACGTGGACAAATATCGTGACTTGATCAGAATGATAATATTCACTCTGTATTTCTTTTTGTGCAACGAATGTATAATTCTCTGCAAAATCAACTACAGACAAAATTGTCCCTGGTGGAAACACTTCACGAGATTTTTTGAATTGTAGATCTTTCCATAAAGCTCTATATGAATGCTTGGTGTATTTATACATTTCTTCCTCAAACTTCTTCAAAAATTATGTCACGTTGATATTATCTACCTTCAAATCAATCCTTTTGGAAATAACATTTGAAGAATGTGGAGACATGCTACTCATATATTCATATCTCTTCCAATTGACTCTTATATTAGAAAATGATTTATCATTCATATAAATATGATACTTTGAATGAAACAAACTTATATTTCCACAACGATCACATTTCTTTCCACCAACACATTTGTTTTTGTAAAATAAATCATCATCTTCTCTTTCACATAGAATTTCAGATATAAAAACAAAGAATGTAGAAGGAGGAGGTGAACCTGGCCATAAAGTTTTACCAAAACCCAAAAAAGTGTCATAATACAACTCAAACTCCACATGATAATGACAATAACATGTGTCACGGACAATGATGGGTCTAACAAACCATGGTTTTTGTTGCACAAATGTATTAATGGAAATTTTAACTTCTTTGTGCTCTTCTTTGAACTTATTAAACAACTCTATTTGTGTCATTGGAAACATGTGTTTTGGATGTTCTTCATATTGATTTCATGTTATTCTTCGTCGCAACACATCCCTTATATGTCGTGAAACATGATATTCTTCCAACCAACAATTACGAACCAATTCTTTAACATTTTCTGCAAGTCTATCTTTGCAGGGCTGTCTAGAAATCACTGTCCAACAAGCCAATTCATCATTTACATCTATTTGGAAACAAAATTTTCTATGTTTGTGCAAAGTTTTTCTTGACGTTCCCATCGTTTTTGCCATGTGTCGTGTCAAACAATCTTTTTTATTTCTAGATGAAACAACTATTGTTTGTATCGCTCTATGTGCAACACATACATCTTCTTTTCGAGATTTTCCAAAAGCTTTTAATACACTAGTTATATTGTTAAAGACATTATGTGTCACCTTTGTATACTTTGTCGACTTTTGAATACCCAATAATGATGTAGCTTCTTTTAACTTTCTTGACTTCATTAGACAAAGTAAAAGTTGAGCTTGTACTGTTACTGATTCATCTTTGAAAAAAGTATTATACATATTCTTAGTTCTATATCTTATATAATGCTTAGATTTTTTCTTCCCAAATTTGTCAGTATCAACATTTTCTAATATTTCATCATCAATGTTGATAGATTATCCTGCATATTTCAATTTAAAGTTTATATTAAAAAACATAACAGGAACATAAATTCATTAAATTATATATATTTGAGTGTTCATCATGTATTATCTAAATTTATGTACATACCTATAGGTGATTCATCTTCTGCTTCAATTTTGGTTTCAACGTTTTCTTCGACTTTATGAGACGAATATATTTATGTAAACTTTGAAAAACATCAATTTGTAATTACAATCAATTATATTAAATTTACGATATTTTAAAAATTTGAATTCTATACTTTGAATTCCGTACTTCCTGAATACAGTCCCAATGTGTGTCGTGTGCTCGATCATCATATGTGCATGCATACCTGGTTGAACTTCTTCTTGTTGAAAATATCTATTTACATTATCATCGTTTGTTTCTTGAATATTTGCACGTTCTTGTTTCTTTCTCCATTAAAGCTCTTTCCTTTGTTCGATCTGGCTAGTATCATCTCGAGTGCGATCATATTTTCTCTTGCGCAAATTTTTGTTTCCTATGAATTTTATAGTTATCTGTAAAAGATATGTTCAACAAAGACTTCACCTTGAAAAAATGCTCAACATTTATCTTTCAACATATAAATTGTTATTCCAATAAAAACTCGAACAAACATCAATTACCTTATTCAACAAAAACCAAAAATCGGATTCTAAACTTTGCTTAAGTGCTCTAGAAAACCACCATGTATCGATATTGATCCTCCAATTAAGCCTATGGAACAGAGGGAAGAAATAAAGAAACAAAAGAATACGGCTGCAATCAGTAATAGAAATTCTTTGAAATCCCTATCCCCGAGCTTATATTTGTTTGTCCATCCCATGAATTGTGTTAAATCTATTCGGCCGAAAGCCTATTTATACAATTTGGCACGAAATGAAACGATACATGTCTTTTCATTTTTTCCGACCGACGGAATTCGCTCTACAGTATTTTGGCCGAAAGAATGGGTTTTCGACCGAAAACCTTGGAAACCATTTAGTTTTGACGGTTGCCATTAGGTTTTTGTCTTTCGGATGAAATATTAGTTTTTAGGCCGAAAGATTATTTCGCCCGAAAAAAAGAATTTGGGACTGAAAACTAAAACCAAAGAATTTCCCCAAGCTTAACTGAACTTCGGAGGTTGCAGACTCCTGAAAATACTGAGAATTTGGTTTTGAAAATGACACCAGCATTTCCAAAATTGAATCTACTTTCAATTCTTATAATTTGTTTTCATTTTCTTTATTTTTATCTAATTTTATTTAATTTAAAACAAAAAAACACTACATAATACTTTTAGCATACATTATGATTCAGTGAAATGAAATATCAGTATCTCTAAAAATATACAGTGAACAAATTTGAAAAACATATATTCATAATCCTTAAACTGTTCTTTTCAAAAGGGTATATTTAAATTTTAGTTTTAAGTAAAAATTAAGATAGATACAAGGTGCAGAAAAACATGTATTTAAAATCTGCAATGTTTTCAGCTTGGTCAACTTAAAAAAATTCTAGAAATTATAATATTCATCCGTTAGATTCAAAATTATAGTCATAATACAATGGAGTCTCTGTAGATTGTTGCGGTATATTTGATTTCTTAAAAATGTAAGTTTAATAATAGATACATTGTTGTATAAAAAAATAACTCATTATCATTCCTTTGATGTTTAACATACTGTTAAACAATTGTCAAAATGACATATCAAATAGTGATAATTTTAAAAAAAAAAATAGACATTGGAAAGCTAACACAATTCTTCACAAGTTTTGCTTTTACTGTAAAGTGAAATTCTAAATAAAAAAAATACTTTTGTATGCCGGAAGTTGAAGAACTTGTGAAAATACACTTTTGTTTATCATAAAACAAGCAAAAGTGTAACCCATCTTCATGATTCCACCATTATATAAAAGAAAAGAAAAAAGAAAAAAAAACCTATTGTGATGTTTTTGATAAGTGAGTACATAACACCTTGTTACCTCTGAGATGATTTCTTGTGACTAGAATGTCAAGGCCCCATACCATGGCTAAGGATCATCAAATCTTTTTTGAAAATTCAAAGGCTATGCCCAAATAAAATTGTTAAATGTGCTCAAAATAAGTCAACCAACTTGCTTCACAAAAAATCCTTATCACTTCCAAGTTAAATTAAAAAATTCCAATTCGTACTAGGTCATGGCACACAACCAAGCCTCTCGTGGTTATACAAGAGAATATGAATACTAACTAGGAGAAGAGATGATAAATACTTTCTCGGGATAACATTTCAATGACAATAACAAATGTGAAATGGAAAGGAATGCCAAAGAAGGTGGAATATATGGAAATAATTATCTTGATTTAGAAATGATGGTGGCACATGCAAGAGTAAAACTTTCCTAGATATGGTAATATCTATAATGATAATCCTATCAACTTGAATCGTGGTGAAAAGGATGTGAGAAGTGATAACAATTAATTCTATAATGGCCATGTTGGACATGAATGTGAACAAAAAATGGCATGGGAATTAATCGTGCTTGTCATGCAAAAGGTGAGGGTGTCATAAAATGGCATGCCCCCCTCCAAATGAAATTATGTTCTCCATCCTTTTAAAAATTATCAGGATGTCTAGGTATATGGAAAATGTGAAAGGGGTTGTCATGGATTAAGGCAGGGAGTTATTTAAAAAAAGTCTTAAGAATCTAAAGAAAGAACTTGTAGAAATGATGGAAACATACCTACACTTACCCATGAATGGTGGAAGAATTTGTACCATAAGATTTGATTTGAAATGTATATGAACAAAAAATGAATGGTTGTTGTCAGTTCTCTAATTTGTTAGCTAAAAGCCTTTAAACTATGAAATTTTTTCCTCTATATCTCGCCATTTCACCACATTCTCCACTCACTTTAGCTTAATAAAGACATTTTCAAGGAATAAATAGGTAAACATTTATTTTATTTTTAATTGATTAAAATCAACATTTTAAGATAGTTAACAATTTGGATTTTATCAGTTTTTACGAGAACAGAGTAGATCCTATAATTTCTCATTCATTGAGACATGTGTAGGTATTTGGGTGAAATGGTCACTTGGAGTGTTTTCCTTGATTTCATTGCATTGATCATGACCTCTTGGATGCTTCAGAACAAGCCAAAAATATGTTGGTCAATGCATGGTCAACTTAGACACTCTCCAACATATTTTATATTAAGAACTTTTCATGGGATCTTTGACCTTTAAGAGGACATATGGGCTCTATTAGAAGGTTTCTATTAAGTTTGAATTGGGTCATGATGCATTGAAAATGGTCGGGGGAGTAAACCCTAGACTTAGGCCCTAAAAAATTAGGCATATGGGGCCAATAATGTCACCTAAAACATGGGTTTGAAGGCCTTGGACATGATCAGGGGAGGAAATGTGAACCTTAGGCCCTAAATGAATATTCTATGCATATGGGGCCAAGAAGGATACCATGAATAACCAAAAATGGCCTTCTAACGGTATTCTTGGCCTATGATTGGGGATGTTGGGGCCACTAGGTGGTTTTTAGTAGTATTATGTGTCTAAGGGCCCCAAAAATGATCTAAGAAAGAATGCCATACCTTGGGTCTTAAAGAAATAGTGGACACATCCAGATCCATAAATTATTTCTGAAAGTACCACACATGACCTATGAAGGGCGTCATTGATCTCTAATAAAGGATTTTAGTGTCCTCACAAGGCTTTGAGAATTAGGTATGTATCTCAAGGCCTTGATATGGTAAAGGGGGAAACCCATGCCTTAGTTGAAGTATAAATATTCTAGGGGTTTGGTGTCAAACATGATACCTCAAACCACCACATCCCACCTCTTGATGTTTCAAAAATCTTCTAGGGCTCAAGGGTAATGAATGACACCTCAAGTGACCATATATGACCTCTCAAATGGATGTTTTTCCTTTGAGTGGGGATATGCGAATCATTAGAATATTTTGAGCACTAGGTCTAGGTCTTGGGTACTTAGACATAAATGAGAGAGGAAACCCAAGCCTTAGGTCTTAAAGGAAGCTTCTAGAAATCTAGAGCTAATAATGATATGTTGAACCATGACAAAGGACCTTTCAAGAGTACCCTTGGTTTCTGGATGGGGATAGTCATCATTATGAGGTTTTTAACATTAAGTATGAGGCTATGGAACCTTGATATGGCCAAGGGAACAAACCCAAGAGTCAATCCCTAAAGGAAGCTTCTAGGCTTTTTACAGGGTCCCAACTTACTGAATTTGTGACATAACACATGCATTTGTGGGATATTAAAACATACCTTTAATTTCACTAGATATTGATAAATGCCTCCCAAAATCCATTTGTTCAATCCCCATATCAATACATCTTTCGAATAATAAAAAATTATACTTTTACTATATATCCCCTAATTTTACTAGATACCCTTTTTGTGCCCCCCAGTACCTATAAACCCAACCGTACCTTGCATCTCCCTCCCAACACCTATGATATATTGACTTTTTTTTCACATTTTTGAAACCCCCTTTATCAGTGAACATGATAAGATATTGGGAAACAAGGTGAATCCCCCATGAGGATTTTGGGGCTAAGAATGATCCATAAATGAGAGGCTTATAGCATATCCATATCATCAACATGATATCTTCTTCGGACACTATAATATCATCTCTCATCAACTTATTTAAAACTTGACCATCCTAGACAAAGTTGATTTGACCAATTGATAAAAATGATGACTTCCTTGAAGTTAAGTCAAAAGTCAAATCGAAATTCAAGTCGGATGAAAGGAAATTCAACTAAGTCAATTTGGATGAAAGGAAAGTTGACCAAAAAAAACAAATAAACTAAATGGAACACCGGTTGAATATATGGGTGGTTCCTGTCGACTAGAAATTGTTGTCAACCAAATAAGGAAGAGGATAATGACCAAACATGAAGCCAAAACACTCAGTGATGAGTCAGGTCGACCAACAATGAAGAGAATAAATCATAGGGTGAATTTGGTGTCCAACCATGAAGGGAAAACCTATGAAATTCATATTCGGAAACCAATAGCTCAGGAATATATATGAAGGGTGAATTTATCAACAAGAGCATGGAAACACATTTGGAGGAACATTTTGGTAACCTATGACACATAAAAAACATCCGAGGGTGATTTTGGTAACCAATGGAAAATATTAAATGTTTGTTAAGTTCCAAATATATGAAAATAAAATCACCACACAAGATACACATAATAATATGGAAAATATGCTTTATTATTATGAAAACCCCTAAGGTAGGGAAAAATTATACAAATGATCCTTTTAAGGAATGGATTTACTTCTGATCACTTGAGTCTTTGAGGAGGAAACCTCCTAATGAGTTACCCCTCAAAATACAATACTTCTTGTTACGAGGAAAATCTTTCTATGCCTAGGGGTAAACCACAATAGATGGAAATGACTACAAAAATCAACTCTATTCTCAAGTATGATATATAAAAACATATGCTAGCAAGACAAGATAACAAGCCTACCTCATCCAGACATTTGATGAAGTCCACCATTGAGCACTTGACCCAAAGCATTATACTTGCAACTAGTCCTCAACAACCAAGAAAATCAAGCATATGGTGATAATATATGATGCTAGCACATTCAATAGCATAATACATTAATATACATAACAAATATGCCCATGGAATAATAATTCAAATATTTTCAAGATATCAATTAGAGGGGGAAAGAGTATTTCTATTAATATATGATCACCATAAGTGAAAATTTTACATACTTCCATGTCGGCACAGTTCGGAACCGAGAAACTAAGTTCCTTTCAGCTGGGCCTCCACCACTTCAATCCTCCACCAAAGGGAAGCTCATAAAAGAGAAATAATGAAGTTCTCAATCAATAAGGGAAGAGCTTGGGGGTTGAACATTGTGTTCAGACATAAAGGACAAAGGGATGCAGACTCAATATGAAGTAAATAATTTCTCCAGGGTAACTTTGCTCTCAAATTTGAATTCTTTCTCCTCTTTTCCATAGCTTGGAATTGGCCCATTTATAGCCTTCAAATGGAACTGAAGGGCCAATTCAGAACGTTTCCAGTATATGGAAGGCCAAGGATCATAGATATCTTGTCGTGACATGGAAACTTGAAACCATTTTACATTTTTTGGCACAAATCCTAATGTACGTGGGTTGTAGTGGTGCAGCCTATGTATACGCATGATATATAGTAGACAAGGTGTGTACATGTGGAAACAATGTATTTTTTAGCTCTGGACTTTGCAAAAAGGGATGAAAAGTCTACAGAGGGAAATGGAAAAAGTCCCTATGTGCAATATTGCATAGGGTGAGACAAATCTTTCTATAAAAAATTCCCCCTAATGTGTGAGGTCAGAGGAGTATCTGCGATGGCCAAAATACATTATGAAAACCTAGAAGTGGAGTGATGGGGAACCAACTGGAAGAACTAGTTACTCATTACATTTTGCACTAACTTTGCATACATGGCTGCCAATTTGAATTACACTACAGATCCATGTGAATATACCAAACAACTATTCGTGACCATGAATAGGAAAATACAAATTTGGTTACATGCCAAAGGTTGTCATATTCAAGAACAAGGCCGAGTAGAACCAGTCTCAAAATCAATCTGAAGATATCTTTATACAATGGAGTACAATCTAATATCCCATGATCACTGAAGTCATATAGGTATTGGTCCAATGAAAAGGAAGCAACGACTTAGAAACATTGCGGCCACATATTGATTTCTTCAAGTCTTCTACACAATCTACCAAAGGTGCAAGTCTACATTATGTCAATAAAGGAGTTGAGGTCGAACACAATGAGACATCGTTTGATTACCGATCATTGAAGTATACCATTAAAAAATGTGAGACAACCTACCAATAATGAAAGTAGGTATCAAGGCACGGAGTACATTCTTACAAGTGTGAATAAAGGAGTCGGGGTCGAACACTTGAAGGATCCATCGATCAGGAGACATTGATGTATTCCTAACTGTTGATGGCGAGAGAACCTGCCACCAATGACTGCAATCCTCAAGGTACTCATAAGACTCTAGGTCTCATTTCCATAATAGATGAGATGAAGTCGATGGAAGGAGACCTGCTGAAAGGAGAGAATTAAGGCATCTCTCATCATTCATCACTAGATACAAAGAAGAAGCTCCATTATTTGGAGGAAATTAGACGAAGAACATGTTCATGAACCAACGACCCGGTGCGTCTTTTGCGTGTGCCAAGTGAAAGTGGTACATGAAAAAGGCCCTTTGAATAGAAACCAATGAGGAAAACTGCTGACAAAGGTGAGGAAACCACCAATAAGGCTAATGGAATCCAAGACATTACAAAAATCTCAATGTGTGAATAGATGTCTTGCCATCGAACATAAGGGAAACCACGCAGTCAACGACCAATGATGAAATGTCAACTGTTGGGTTCAAGGTTACCTACCAATCATGAAAGTAGGGCTAGGGTGCATGATAGGACTACAATATCATGTGATTATGAGACACACGAAGGGTATGGCCGACATGCAAAGTCAAGATTTCTGAGGAATGGACGACACATGTTGATAGAATTCCTTTGAAAAAGAGCATGATACATATGGAAGACTCCGATAGAATAGAATCAATGATGGAACCATGAGATGCAAGAGGCATCAATGAAATTCTCTATAGGAAATGGAAGAGTAACCAGCTGGTAGATAAAACTCTTTGTAACGAGCTCAACTTCCTAAGGCCATGCTAAACCCAAAATTATGATGACAAATGGACTCAATAAATTTGTTCTCTATTCAAAGGCGACATGAATGCTGCCAATATAAGATAATACTCCCTTCTCGCCCATCTTTTTTTGTTTTTTCATAGAAAAATGAATGCTATGATATAGAGGAGGAAATGAGTGTCGTGAGTAAGTAAAACTAGTTGCAGCAATGGAACATACCTCTGCTCAATGCAAGGAGATGCATGTGGGATATGGATGCTTGGGGGAATGTTCCCTCCTGGGTATAGGGTTTCAAATTTTGAAGGATATAAACGAGGCTCTTCTTGGTTGAGGATGCAAAACTGCTGAGGCAAACGGTTTATAATGCAAAACGAGAACCGGCTATAGGCTCAATACTGCAAGCAAGGGCATGAGATGCAATCACAACTTAACACAAACACATGCTCTTTTTCATGATCTTTAGTCTACTTGGTGTGAAAAATGGATAAACTTGTACCAAATAGATGTTCTTTCAAATCCAATTTATGAGTGTGAAAGAGCTAAGTTCACTCGACAATATTTTCACTTTTTGAAAACGAGTTGTAAAAGAGCTTAAATTGAACTTGGTTGGGAGTCCTCTAGCTATAATGAAGCATGTTTATGAGTGAGAAATGAGGCTCAACATAAAGTCATGTATTAGTTATAAGGGACTCCTAGTTGTATGGAAAAAATCTCTGCATGGGCACCAAATGAAGAAGAGGATCTAACTAGGGCACCCATGTTTGGTAAGTCTCTACCACTTGATAATGACACGTCTTATAATAGATGGCAGGTTTTGTGTCACAACAAATGGGTTTGTACCTAAGGCATATGAGTGACAATTATAGGACAATGAAAAAGTGCATGGTGGGATGGATACCTATCCTATATGCTGGGTAGTAAAAATACATGCCCGTGGTTACGAATGGTCAACATAATGTTGAAATACGCAAGAATCCCTGGTGAAAACTTCAAAAACCAACTCAATCCACTGTTGTATTACTCCATAAGGTGAAAACATGACTCAAAACTATAGAAATTGGGTAAAAACTGTTATAAATAGTAACAAAACAATAATTACTATGTCATCTTGACTTTTTACCCAAATAGTGAAAATTGGACCAAATTACCTTTGATCTTCAACTAGTGATTGCGGGAGCATCGGGCGACAAAATAAGAAATCATCTGGACTAGGTAACTCCTCTTACCCTCCTCTTCCTTTCTATTGGATTAGACTTTTAAATTAGGTTTCAAAATTTGAGTAAATTAGGGAGAAAATTGATTAATTCGGTGTATGCGGGCTACCATTCATCGAGTCGCATATACGTGAGGTTATACAGGACTGTGTAAAATATAGGGCACATTTACTCAGCCCTATACACGACTGTAAATACAGAATCCTATGCACAAGTCCGTAATCAATGTTTTCTATGGTTTCTAACTCAAAAATTAACTTTTATTTGGCAGGATGGTGCTAGAATGGAGGGAAAAGGAGCACAATGAGGTAGATGTTGTTGTGGACAGATATTCGGGGGCCCAAATGGCCATGAAAATATGTGGCTTGTATAAATTTTGGGCACTCAAAGGGATGAGGGCCTAGTTCAGGTTGCTTGAGATGCTTTTGGATTATTGGGATCCTGACAGTGAGAGCTTCAACCTCAATGGGAAACCATTGAGGATTGAAGTCGAGGATATATAATTTTTGACAATCTCAGCCTCAACATTGTTTTCCTCATGTTGACTAGGATCAAAAGATCAGCTTCATTGCACTAGGAATCGAGGTTGCTCATGTTTTATGTTGTAGAGTTCTTGAGACCCACAGAGTATGATTGGTGTACCTCACTATTGGCTAATATGAAGAGCCAGTTGATAGAGTGAAAACATGGTGGCAAGAGGAACTTCGGGTTTTCCTCTATCTTATGCATCTTTTTATTCAAGAAGGTTCCAGGTTTGGGACGTAGAGTTGAGATCCTTCCAAGAGGACCTCGCGATCCATCCATGGCACAGTGGACTGAGGTAATGAGAGGACTTGGGGGGGGTAGGGTGCCCAGACCCTACAATGACGATTTCTTATACTGGTGGAGGAAATAGGTCATTTCTATGGATGAATACCCCTATGTAGGGATCAACTTCAAAGGGGATCTTGACATGCCACTTCCACCAGGGACCGCCTATGGGGAAATACGTATGTCAAATGTTTTTAAATATTTCATTTTTTTTGTATTTTTGTATAGTAAAACCAAAAATATTTTTGGATGATGATTAAGAACAAACTAGACACTTGTGTGATGCAGATGTGGGTTTGCAAGGACCATACGGGCTTCCCCAACATCGTCGGAGGCACCGGGGGGATGAGGTGGTGAGAGGAGAAGAAGAGAGAGTCCTTCAAAACATGAAGGGAAACCTATCTCCTTTGACTCATAGGATTCTGATGGTTTAGGTAGAGAATCTTCCAAAAGCCATGCAACGACAAGTGGTTGGTGTGCCCAGATATTGGGTGTGACTCTTTCGACGTCTCATGAACTCTGTACTTTGTTATCATGACACACATCCGATGCCACATGTGTAGATGTCGTGGATCTTGTATTATCGACTGTATATGTGTATTGAGGGTGTTAGCCCCAATTTTGTACTATAAACATCATATTTTTTGAAATATATATAAAACATGGATCTTCGGCTTTACTTATATTATAGTGTGTACATTGATGAGATGGTTTTATTTTCTTTAGTTATGTGACAAATTCCAATCTAAAATGAAATTATCATAAAAATTGGATGCATAAGTATAACTCCTAGGTATGTGATAATAAGTAATAAAATGAAATTGTCGTTCTAAAAGATGTACCTGTAGGAATCATCAGAGTAAAGTAGGATCACGCACGCGGTAAATTCTGTTCAACTGACATACTAGTAACTATGAATCCATGTGAATCTCTAAAGAGAGAATACCATGTGAGATAACATCGCGCAAAATTTCTATAACGACGCTAAATTCAGCCACATTATTCATGGATGGTCCTAGGCATACGCCACCTGAAGAAACCAGTAGACCCTCGGGTGAGTAAACCACCCAAGCAGTGGAAGCCAAGTTCTGTGTATGATGACTGGCTCCATCTACGAATCCTATGTAGACTGAAGACTCCGTTGAAATCTACCAACCAAGGGAAAACTCAATAAGAAATATGAAGACAAAAAAGAAAGAGAAAATATATATACACTAAATTACATTAGTATATGAAGAGTTCCACCCAAGCTTGGGGCTCAAGCATAATATATTTTCAAGTAGATCCCAATTGGCTCGACCAACATATTCCCTTTATAATATTCTAACTCATAGGATCCTTTTTCTAAGACATGTTGCATGATATAGGGACCGTGACACATGGTTTTAAACTTGTCTGCCCCCAACAGTTCTTTGGCTTGATGAAATAAGAGGACCAAGTCACCCTTAGCATACAATCGAGGATAGACAAAATTATCATACTGAACCTTGACATGTATTTTGTTCACCTTGATATCCATAGAGGCGTCTTGATGTTGCTCATCAAGACTCTCTAGGTGTACAAGGTGTCTCTCGAGATCGTAAGTGTCATGTAGGAGCGTGACTGCCAACTTTAGAGAATGGATTTTGCATTCAATAGGTAATATCGACTCCACACCATGTACTAACTTGAAATGGGAAAAGCCGATGGTAGTCTTGATCGAGGTTCGGTATGCCCAGAGTGTGGGATATAGCATAATGTGCCAGTCAAACTTACTCTGGCAGACAATTTTCTGCAAAATGGTCTTGAGAGACATGTTGACGACCTCTACTTGTCCATTTTTCTAGGGGTAATAAGGGGAAGAATGACCATGTTTAAACCCCAACTTAGATTCTATCTCTTTCATCACTTCATTCTGAAAGTGACTACCATGATCAGTGACAATATCACTTGGGATACCAAACCGGTAGAGAATTTGATTGAATAAGAAGAAGGTGAAAGTCTTCCCATCATATTTAACTGTAGGCATGGAATAAGCCCACTTAGTAAAGTAGTGAATGGAAATGATAATGTGTTGATTCCCCCCAGCCGAAGTTGGGATTCAATCCATGAATTCCACCCCCCACTTGGTGAAGGGACCGACGATAATGACTGGGTGAAGAGGGGCTAGATGCAAGCACATTTTTCGAGTGAACAACTGGCAGGGGTAACACTTCTTAACCGATTCAACACAATCTTTAAAGATATATGTCCATAAATAACCGACTCACAAAATTTTCTGGGATGTCGTAAGCTCGGATAGATGACCACCACAAGCCCCACTATGGAAATTGTTTATTATTGACTCAACTTCCTTGTGAGTTAAACAACGATGCAATATATTGTCTATTCCTTGGTGATACAAAGTGTTGTCGAAAATAGTGTAATTCTTAGCCTAGTATCGTACATGTCATATGTCATCTCGCGATAGATGTTGAGGGAAATTCAAGGTTTGAATATAGAGAATGATGTCTCCATACCAGGTTTCGGATGACGAGACAAGGAAAATGTGTTCATCTGCAAATGAATCAACATGGATAACATCCTCATCTAATCATGGAAGGTTGGATATTAACTCCAGGAATACTAGTGATTTCTTGGATTTGGTAGAAGCGAAATCGAGATCAAATTCTTGTAAAATGACAATCCATTTATTATATTTCCCCCCCATGATATGCCTAGTGAGGACATATTGGGATGGATTGACATTAGCCACCACAGTAGTCTTGGAAATAAATATATAATGGCGTAAACGTTGAACTGCGTGAATGACAACCAAATCTATCTTTTCAACATGAGAATAATTAATCTTAGGACCGACTAAGTTTCGACTAATATAGTAGATGACATACTCGAAGAGCTCATCATCCTCCTGAACCAAAACCATACCAATCGTCTCTTCGGACGCAACAATATAAAGCAAGTAATCCCTACGATAGTCAGGAGACTTCAATAGAGGGACCGATGCCAAGGCTTTCTTCAAAGCATCGAAGGAATTTTGGGCTCGCTCATCCCAGATAAAAGGGGTGTCCTTCTTCAAAATATGCATGAAACCCTTAGTGATATTGGCATAGTTTACTATAGACCGACGTAAAAAGTTATCTTTCACCTGTAAACCTTGAAGTTGTCAAATAGTGCATGGGGGAGGAAATTGAAGTATTTCCTCAACCTTTAATAGATCTACCATGATCCTGGTCTCAGAAACTAGAAATCCTAAAATATGACCATACCTAACGCAAAAGATGCACTTATGAGGGTTCGATCGGATTCTATAGTAACAACATCTTTCAAAAACTAGTTGAAGGTGCGTAGAGTGATCCGCTCTCTTACGAGAGTGAGAAACAAGATCATCAAGGTAAGCTTTGGCTATATTCTTAATATCATGGAATGAAAAGGTCATAGCACATTGGAAGGTTGCTCCGACGTTTTTAAGGCCGAAAGGCATCTTCCAGTATGTGAAAGTACCCCAAGGAAAAATAAATGTCATCTTATGTTGATCCTCAGGTTTAATTTAAATTTGGTTATACCGTGAAAATGCGTCCATGAAATAAAACACTTCGCTTCCATCACACTCATCGAGAATATGATCGATGAAAGGTGTCGGGAAGTTTTCTTTAGAACATGCTTTGTTCATTTCACTATTGAGGAAAAAATATGAAATGATCTTACTCAAGCATTTTCAGATTCTTCTTGGCTAAATAAAAATAGACGAGAATGTATCCCTATGTTTATATCCATCAAAATTAATATCCTAACTCACAAGTATTGATTACAAGTGCTTAGGATAGTATTTTTTATAAATAAAAGCTTGCTGGAAAATTCATTATTTATATGATTTTATGAATATAACAGTTGTTGAAATAAATATATAGAGACAGAAGAAAAGACACCAAGATTACAATCAATACAGATGAGACATAAAGAAATCCTTTATTTCATTCAAATTCACCAAAGAGTCATTCTCTTTACAAAATTCCGTGAAGAAGTTTTGGACGAAAGTCAAACTTAGACGCGCCCGACGGAACATACAAAAGGACCTCTGACAGAAAATAAAAAATGAACTCTAAAAGCTGGATCAACTTGACACAGATTTCTTCCCACTTGACTCTGCACAATAGCCTTTTTCAATCATGAAAACTAATTTACAAACATACAAGTCTACACAGACTATCAAAGATAGATCAACACCTTTGAAAAACAAGTGTTTGAATGATGGAATTCAACCCTGAATCTTGTTGTCTACAATATGACCCTGCTATCATAAAAAAAAATTAGGCTTGTGATAAATTAAGGAATGAATGAAAAATGAACTATCTCAACATAAACTCATTGAGAAAACCTTAGTATGATTCTCCTTCTATCCTCCACTTTTTCCTCCCTTCCTCTTCGCCTTTAAGCAAATTAGAATTGGTTGAAGAAGTTGAACTACTTCATTAGTTAAGTTAACTAAAAACTCAACCAACTTTTTAGTTAGGGGGGAAAGTAATAAATCATAATAAGGGTTTTAAATAAATAATAACTAGTAGGTGGGAACCCTTGTGACTTCCTTTAGCTCTTAACAATCATAACATAACTAGTTAATTAAACAAAACATCCCTCCTTGTGACTCCCATCATAACATTCATGCTTGAAAATTTATTTCATTGATATTTCAAATTATTTCAAAAATATATTACTCATATATCCAAAGAAAACATGTTGTCCAAAACTTATGAAGTCAACTGTCATCAACAATAAATCAAATAAAACTCAAAAACCATATTTTCCACTCTGAGATGCAATCTTTCTATTGTTGTTGTTGTCACCCTTTGATCCCTCTGAATTTTCATTTGGCTTTGTTGAGACTTTAGGCCTAACCTTGCTGATCACATGAGAACAATCGTCTCTCAAATGCATCCAGGAGGACACAGATTTATCAGAGCTATTGGAGGGGAAGGAAGGTGTAGCAGTGGATTTTCCCTTGTCAGGGGCATGGTGGGCCTTGATTTTCAACCTTTTCTAGCATGTTAGGACTGAACTAGTGAGTGGACAGTGGCATCTTGGACAATCTAGTTGATAGGCGGGGGAGCATGTAAAGACAAATTGGGCCAACCACGATGTTGGGAGGCCGTCGGGTGGACAACCTCTTGCCATCCATCATTTTTAGGAGCCTCGAGTTTCAATGAGACATGAGGGGGTACGAATATAAAAGGGGATTGTGGAGCTTAGAAGGGAGGCCTTTCAGGCATAGGTTGGACCACTCCTTGCCCAATCCAATTGAAAAAACTAGCCTGAAATATCTTCCCTAACTCTTGCGAGTCGTCATCAAAGTGAATAGAGAATCTAGGTCTTCTAGGGCCCCTTTTCCAATTACCTCTTCCGCAATTACCTCTACCATGGCTACCTTGACTGAACAATCACATTCCTGCATGTATGATTGATAAAAAAATAGTTCGTTTAGCAACCATAAATGAAAACTCCTTAAAAATATGAAATAAATCTTGGCTCAACAACATATCAGACTGATGCAATCCAATCCATACAAATTGCTTAACTGTTGTCAATGAGCAGGGGGTGAGCAAAAGGTTATGGGATATGCGAAGGGTTTGTATTGAGCGAAAAGATGCTAAAATGAGGGGGGAAAAGAATCATGGTTACTGCTCACATACAACACATAATCAACTGTAATGTAAACCAAGGAATATGTCACTATAATACATCCAAGAACTGTGATTTCAAATTGTTCCAACACATAAATCTCTTAACTGTAATTAAATTTTAAGAATGTGGAGTGAAAAATGAATGTGGGAAGGCGAAGGGATTGTAATTAGAGAAAAGTGAAATAATGGTAGGGAGAGAGAGTGGATACTTTTCATAAAATTAATTAAGTAATCCATAAAACCACTCTATATCAAACATAAAATATCCAACACCAACCAAATAATCACTGTGCTAAATTAAACACTATTGTGTATAATTCAATCAATTATGTGTATTAACTTTCTCATTGTTCACAATTAAATCATTAACACGGTTTCATCAAACAAGACAATATGCCTCCCACATAAACCTATAGAAGATTTATGTTTCTCCTCATTTGTCCACCTAATGTTTTAAAACAATTCCCAAATGAACACACAGTCACTTATTTCCACTCTGTTCAACATCAAAACATCAACCATTTTCCATGAATTATTTGCTTAATCAAACACAAACACAAAAGCATGCCTGACTTCATCCCTCAATTTCATTTAACAATTAAATTGTAATGACACAATACTGTGACAACACTCGTGCCTATCTCTGTCAATATGTATGGTATTCATCAAACATACATAGTGGACAGTCAAACACAATGATCAATATTTCAATTTACAATAATCATGACTTTCCATTTAACACATAGTAACACCAATCACCATTTCAACTCATACAACGTTGTGGGATAAACATACCACTCAACAAAATGCAAGAGCATTTATGTGACTATACATGTCTAACTACCCCGAAACCAAACATCAACGATGTTGAGCTATCGATCCAATAGAACAAGGCAACAACAATATGCCCAATCCCATTTCTGAAATCGATCAAATTGCAACAAAACCATATTGTTTAAAAAGCCCGTGACCATCTCTGATGGTGCAATCAAACAATATCCATAGCATATACAACGGATAGCCACACCACAATTATCATGATTCCAATTCTCTCATTTGGCGATTTAAAACACACAGTCACATCAACCATCAACTCAACCTAACATGCTGTAGGAAGGCCACATATACCAATGCATTACACATGAAGCATTATTGTGATTTAATCAATTATAAGCTAATTTTGGGTTAACAATTCAATAATTACAATGTAATAGGGAACGACTATGTATTTAATCCCATTCTCCAATCAACCAGTTAACCATGATGATCTATCGATCCGACTGTTATAGTATCCAATGCAATGACCAAATACTAATAACCAAAACCACTATCAACATAATCAACAGAGACGAGCCAAGAATCGAACACTGTTGCGATACCCCACCAACTCATAACAATCAACAATAAAATCGACAGGATATAAAGGCTCCAAAATGGGTTTGAGTAATCAAGGGTTCACTCTATGGATCATCACATGGAGGCTAGAGTCAAACCCTAACAGTGGGTGAGAACCTTTGAGATCATACAATGGACACACAGGTCATACCACCAACAACTTCACAGACAGGGTGACAGTTCAAGAGATAGGGGAGACTAGGAACAAAGGAGAAAAAGGTTTCATTTTTGTCTGTAATAACACCGAGAACACCCAGGTTATAACCCTCGTGGTTTTCCCAATCAACCCAAAGAATGTTGAGATAAAATAGAGCTAAGAAAATAAATCAATATTAAGAAATCCCCTTGGTATAATAGCCATCGTAACCCATTTCACAAACATCAGTAGCATGAACGAATCCATACCTAGGTGAAACGATACGCAATGACACAAGATTGTTGAACCCCACAACCCCATAATCAACAAAACGATTGGGTATGGTGACAAGAAAAGTGTGTAGATAGCCATCCCATTTGGACTGAATGAAACCCTCCAACTAAGACTAGTAAGGATGACAGAGAGATTTCATGGATCCTAATACTCGGACTAATCAATAAAAATTGTGACTTCAACCATCATTTTCATTTGCCATGAAAACCACACAAATAATATTTTCCAGGAAAATATCACAAATTTACATAGTTGCCAATCTTAAGAAAAGAACAAACCCATACATCACTGAGACAATATCTAATTCATAACCAGAGCAGGTTCATGGATGGAGAAAAGACATACCTGTAACCACGAAATCCTTAAAAACACGAGCTTGGCCAAGTAGTTCTTCCTCTGCTTGAAAATCAGAGCTTAACCACAATGAACACAATTGAGCAATAGCCAAGCCAGGGTGATGCCCAGTGGGAGGGGTATGGAGTGATGTGCAGTAAATGCATGTCACCTCAATCCGCCAGTCATTCAATTCCTTAGTACACGCCAACCCACTATTCCATTAATTCATTCAATTAAACCATGCATCAAAAACAACATTCACTATTTTCCAAAAGAGCCACCCTATGTCACATTAACCACTACCAACCATACTATTACGCATATCACATGTGTTTCCATATAAATCAATAAATCGTATAGCCACTAACCCCGTTATCTAGGATTAACAACCATCCTTTTAATTCCAATGCATACAGTGTAGCATATTAATATAGTCTAGTTTCTTTATTTTGCCTTTTGTTTGTATTTCTTTTATCTCTTTTCAACTACTCTTATGTGTTGTTACTAACATGTCTTCTTGTGCAGGTGTCATAGTAATGAATCCAGGAATAGATGGAAAGGGTAACAATGGATAACATAGGCCATCGTAACATGAAATTAGAGCCTAGAGAAACATAAACAACACATAACATGCCTTATCCATCATTCATTTGTCGCAATTAGAACCAACACATAATAGGCCTTATCCATCGCCAATAAAACCAATATTTCATCAATCATGTAGAACCCTCTAAGGAGTGTCGAACAACAACATAAACATGAAAAAAAAGAACCAGATTTGATCTCCCAATATACAAGGGGTCCCACCTACTAGTATTATATATCTTGTTAGCTTATAATAATAGGATTTAACAATGCTTTGCGGAGAAAATCCTCATTGTGATTTTAATCATCAACAAACTGATGACTCTAGAAGGAAATTTGTTTTCAACAAATTTGAACTCAGAACTCATGGTTTTGCAGGTCAAGAAGATATAACAAGGAAGATTATGCAACAGGGGGAAGTGAGCATATTTAATGGAAAAATGACCGAGAATTCGGGAATAGCTCATGAAAAGTGTTAAGTATGAGGGGTTTTACCACTGTATTTATAATCATTCAACCGGGATCGACTCTAAATTCAAGGAGAAAATCTATGGACTTGCTCTCTTAATTCTCAAATGAATGAAGAAAAAGAAGGCAGAAGCGGGAGATAACCAAAGAAATTTTTTAGACAGCAGTGGAAGAAGATAAAAAATTCAAGTGTGCTTGTCATGGGAAACATCGTGATAGATGTGTAAGTTTGATTTCTATTAACAAACAAAATCTCGCAGGAGTGACACTGTGGCAGAACTGATCCAACATCTTAATTTTTACCAAATCAACTAAAATATGGTAAGCAACAAAATCATGACAGAAGTAAAATTGCAAAAATTAAAACAACAACAATAAAATGACAGAATGTAAAAGAAGTAGGAAATGTTTTAAAAAAGAAAGAAAAAGTCAAACTACTATAAAACAGAAAAGAAATTAGTGCAAAATGGAAAGCAGAGCTAGGTTACTAGTATATAGAAAATCCAAACAACGTTAGGGATTTTCACGTTGGTCCCACGTAATGTTTCAAGTGAGAACTGTTAGTACTGTAGGAAAACAATTGCTCCTATAAATCCTTTAAAATGTAAGAGATAATATCTAGGACAAAATCAATTTTGAAAGGACCTGGAAATAACACTTGGAACTCTGAGGTAATTATCAACCCTTTAAGGTATACAAATAGATCGTTGAGATAGATATGGATACTGATCAATTCATCAAGAGTTGTTTGTATAGGTATTTTAAAAGCGATACTTCCATCAAGTAAGACAGAAAGAAGACATTTATAAGTCATGGTACCCCAATTAGTGACAACATTGGTTTTGTGAGCATCTATCCCTTTTCCCTTGATTTGACTGTAAACCAAAAACTGTCAAGTAAGGCCCTCATCTGTGACCTTACAACTTGTTGCAGAATCATTTCCATATTAATAGGAGGGAAAGGATTTTTCATAATAGCCTGACTGAATGTGTGGAAATTAATTCAGGTTCTAATATGATCAGTACCTTCGAAATAGGTCCCCAATTGGAAACCCATTCAGGGTACTTGATAGAAAAAATGATCCCAGCCCTTAAGAAATTTTCCAACTCCCTTTGAAAATTTTCTTTAAATGCAGAGTTAATAGGTCTATGTTTTTTCCTAACTTGTTTCATGCCTTCCTTGATGGGGATTGTTGGAAAATATGTAACAGACAACGAATGGCATGAGTACAGGAAGAATGTACAGAGGATTGTTAACATATTTACACGCAGTGTATACTTGTCATTGATGGCAAGTTGGCAAATATGTTACAGACATCGAATGGCATGAGTACATGAAGAATGTACAGAGGATGGTTAGCATATTTACAGGCAGCGTATACTTGTCATTGATGGAAAGTATAGTAGTGGTGATGGCTTGAGTACAATAGCGATGATCAGTGGAGCAGTGATAATCGGGGAAGAGCATCAACTGTGTTCTTTGGATCTCTTTCTAAATTCCCGATAGCCGTCAGATCTGAATGAAGACAAGAAGAGTTCACTGAAAAGGAGGACAGATCTCAGACGTTAGATCCAAGTGCAGGACCCGACCATCATTGGATCAAGAAGAACATGCACGTTCTTTAAAGTGAAAGGAGAAGTGGGCATAATTGCAATAGGAAAAATCGCGACTTCATCTGAGCCGTCAGATCAAGATTGATTCTGGACCGTTGATTCCAGTTCATGTCAGAGTTTCGGGGATCAAGAGTTGGACATGTCAAAGATTATTGACATCAGGAATCCCGATATCGCGATATGCAAAATCATAATGTAATCTGAGCCATCAGATTAAGGTTGAATCTGGACTGTTGATTCCATTCCTTGTCGGAGTTTCGGGGATCAAGAGTTGGACATGTCAAATATTATTGACATCAGGAATCTCGATATTGCGATATGCGAAATCGTGATGTAATCTGAGCCGTCGGATTAAGGTTGAATCTGGACCGTTGATTCCAGTCCATGTCGAGGTTTCGAGGATCGCGTGTTGGAGATGTCAAAGAAACAATGCAACAAGAATGTCGATTTCACGATATGCGAAATTGCGATTCAATCGCAGTCGTTGAATCAAGCTCAGATCTAGACCGTTGATCTAACTCGATGTCGGAGTTTCGAGGATTGAGAGTTGGAGATGTCAAAGTTTATTAACACCAGGAATCCCGATTTCGCGATATGAGAAATCGCGATTTAATCGCAGCCATTGAATAGAGATGTGATCTGGACCGTTGATCCGACTTCTTTACGGAGTGTCGAGGATTGGGAATTTGAAGTGACAAAAACACTGAATGTCCAGAGTGTCGAAATCACGATGAGTGAAATCCCGACTTAATCTGAACCGTCAGATCTAGATATGATCTGGATCGTTGATCCGACTGCTTTACGAAATTTTGTGGATCGGGATTTGTATGTGACAAGAACATTGAACATAAGGAATGTCAAAATGTCGAAACCCGATTTAAAGGCAAGATTAATAAAGTTCATCCAACGGTGTGGATAAACTTGAATGTGATCAGAGGGTTACTGTTCTCTCTCACAGTTAACTCCTCAGTTACGAATCTGTTAAAAGAAACAGACTCATGATTGCAAATTAGTTAGCGTTTCAGTTGCCTGGACAATTGTCTTTCTTGTGCCTGAAGAGAATGCGAAGGGGAACCATTGTGGATGGGTGCATAAAAGAAAATGAGACAGACAACGTGATGTTGGTTGTTCTGTATGAGAAAAGAATGAAATTGTAAGAAAAATGAGAGGATGCACAGGAGGAGATTGAGCATATGTGCAGTGTGAGATGAAGCGCAGAGAAAAATAACAGAGCAAGATGAAGCAGAGCAGAATGATAGAGAAAGTTGATGCAGAGAAGACTTGTTGAACAGACAGAGGAAGAGAAGAATTGCAAAACAGTTTGTAGAAGATCAGACTTACAGAACAGAGAAAGAGAGCTAAGAATTGATTTATCTGTGTAGTTATCTATGTATTCATTCCTTAATACATTAGGGAGGTTGGGAGGTACTCGGGAGGATTGTTGTCCTCAGAGGTTCAAGTGGGAGCTTGAACACGGGAAGTTGTAGCTTCCATCTGGTTGTAGCCAGAGAAACCAGGGTGGCAGGGTGGTGCAAGGGAGAACAAGTGTTCTCTGTTATGCAAGTTGGAGCTTGTGTAATTGGAAGTTGTTGCTTCCATCCAGTTGGTGTTGTAACATATAGGAAGTTGGTGCTTCCTTCTAGTGTGTGTTAGAAAAACCAGAGAGTTGGTGCTCTCAAACAAGTTGCAGCGTGTAAAATAGAGGTAGCAACGTCACATTGAGTTGGTGCTCAATTGTAGATGATGTACAAAACTTAAAAGACTGCCTATCATTTCGAAGAAGAAGAGGTTTTCTCCCTTTATGGGTTTCCTCGTGAAAATCTGTCTCTGTGTATAACTTATGTGTGATTGATGCTCTTTACTTTTACTATCCATATGCTATATACTGTTGATGATCACTTGAATAGAAGATTAATGATATTTTAATAGACTTAAAATTGTTTAAGCTCAATTACAACTGATTCACCCCCCCCTCTCAGTTGTCTTAGTAATTCCGACAATTGGTATCAGAGCGGGTTCCTTTTATTCAAAGGTAGATCTGTAAGCTTAAACATGACAAGTCATGAAGGGACTTCAGCCTCTAATCCCCCTCTGTTTGATGGAACAAATTTTGCCTTCTGGAAGATTATAATGAGAACAAACTTAATGGCCTTGGGTGCTGATGTTTGGGATGTAGTAGAGACTAGATATACAAATCCTGTTGTGCTAGCCTCCAAGGATGATAAGTTAGAGTTTAGTTTTAATGCTAAGGGGATGAATGCTATCTTGAATGGACTTTCTAAAGCTGAGTTTGTAAAGGTGATGCATCTTGATACTGCCAAAGCAATGTGGGATAAACTTATTAACAGTTATGAAGGAAATGAGAAAGTAAAAGATGCCAAACTTCAAACA
>ML791231.1:275357-311063 GCA_009831015.1 Picea engelmannii
AAGTCTGAAGGTGATAATTTACTAGTTGTTTTGGTTTATGTAGATGATATTATTTTTGGTTGTACTAATGAATCATTTGTCCAGTGGTTTGCTAATTCTATGCAAACAGAATTTGAAATGTCCATGATAGGAGAACTGTCATACTTTCTTGGCCTTCAAGTAAAACAAAGCTATGGAGGAATTTTTATTTCTCAAGAAAAATATTTGAAAGAGATGTTGAAGAAATTTCAGATGGAAGATTCCTCAACAGTTAGCACACCTATGGTGGTTGGTTGCAAGCTGAGTAAAGATGATATCTCTCCTAATATTGATCAAAGAACATACCACTCTATGATAGGCAGTCTTCTGTACATCACAACATCCCGTCTTGATATAATGCAAGCTGTTGGAATGGTAGGTCGTTTTCAGTCTGCTCCTAAACAAAGTCATTTGGTAGCTGTCAAAAGGATATTTAAATACTTGAAGGGAACAATGACTTATGTTCTATGGTATCCTAGAAATCATAATTTCCAGTTAACTTCTTATTCATATGCAGACTGGGAAAACTGTGTTGATGAGAGAAAAAGCACCAGTGGAGGAGCTTTCTTTCTAGGTGACTCACTAGTTGCACGGCTTAGTAAAAAGCAAGGATCCATTTCATTATCCACTACAGAGGCATAATACATTGTTGCTACTACTTTTTGCGCACAAATCTTATGGATGATACAAACTCTGTCAGATCTGAAGGTAACTTACACTGATCCTATTCCAATTCACTGTGATAACACCAGTTCCATTAGTGTTTCCAAGAATCCTGTTCTTCATTCCAAGACTAAGCATATTCCAATCAAGTACCATTTTCTCAGAGAACAAGTTACAAACATAATTGTTCAACTGAATTATATACCTTCTACAGAAAAGATTGCTGATATCTTTACTAAACCATTAGCAGCGACCCCTTTTGGATATATTTGTGAAAAGTTGGGGGTTATAATCACTTGTGTCTAATCTGTTCACCTGGTCAGGAGGAGTACTTATTGAATATCTAGTGTATTTCCAAGATGCTTATAGTAGACAGGGGGAGTATGTTTTGCAACAAATTAGAGGAAAAATGTCTTTTCTTTGACATTGATGTCAAAGGGGGAGAAAAGAGTCGGAGGAGGAGAGTCGAGTCCGAATGCATGCGAGTGCATGTATTGCCATGAATGCCAAAGGGGGAGATTGTTGGAAAATATGTAACAGACAACGAATGGCATGACTACAGGAAGAATGTACAGAGGATTGTTAGCATATTTATAGGCAGGGTATACTTGTCATTGATGGCAAGTTGGCAAATATGTAACAGACATCGAATGACATGAGTACAGGAAGAATGTACAGAGGATGGTTAGCATATTTACAGGCAGCGTATACTTGTCATTGATGGCAAGTACAATAGTGGTGATGGATTGAGTACAACAACGATGATCAGTGGAGCAGTGATAATCGGGGAAGAGCATCAACTGTGTTCGTTGGATCTCTTTCTGAATTCTCGATGGCCGTCAGATCTGAATGAAGACAAGAAGAGCGCACTGAAAAGGAGGACATATCTCAGACGTTAGATCCAAGTGCAGGACCCGACCATCATTGGATCAAGAAGAAAATGCATGTTCTTTAAAGTGCAAGGAGAAGTGGGCGTAATTGCAATAGGCAAAATCGTGACTTCATCTGAGCCGTCAGATCAAGATTGATTCTGGACCGTTGATTCTAGTTCATGTCGGAGTTTCAGGGATCGAGAGTTGGACATGTCAAAGATTATTGACATCAGGAATCCCGATATCATGATATGCGAAATCACGATGTAATCTGAGCCGTCAGATTAAGGTTGAATCTGGACCGTTTATTCCATTCATTGTCGGAGTTTCAGGGATCGAGAGTTGGACATGCCAAGATTATTGACATCAAGAATCCCGATATTGTGATATGTAAAATCGCGATGTAATCTGAGCTGTCAGATTAAGGTTGAATTTGGACCGTTGATTCCAATCCATGTCGGGGTTTCGAGGATCGCGTGTTGGAGATATCAAAGAAACAATGCAACAAGAATGTCGATTTCGCGATATGCGAAATTGCGATTCAATCGCAGACATTGAATCAAGCTCAGATCTGGACCGTTGATCTAACTCCATGTCAGAGTTTCGAGGATTGAGAGTTGGAGATGTCAAAGTTTATTAACATCAGGAATCTCGATTTCGCGATATGCGAAATCGAGATTTAATCGCAGCCATTGAATAGAGATGTGATCTGGACAATTTATCCGACTTCTTTACGGAGTGTCAAGGATCGGGAATTTGAAGTGACAAAAACACCGAACGTCCAGAGTGTCAAAATCACGATGAGTGAAATCCTGACTTAATCTGAACCTTCATATCTAGATATGATCTGTATCGTTGATCCGACTGCTTTACGAAATTTCATGGATCGGGATTTGTAAGTGACAAGAACATTGAACATAAGGAATGTTGAAATGACGAAACCCAATTTAAAGGCAAGATTAATAAAGTTCATCCAACGGTGCGGATAAACTTGAATGTGATCGGAGGGTTACTGTTCTCTCTCACAGTTAACTCCTCAGTTACGAATCTGTTAAAAGAAACAGACTCATGATTGCAAATTAGTTAGCGTTTTCAGTTGCCTGGATAGTTGTCTTTCTTGTGCCTGAAGAGAATGTGAAGGGGAACCGTCGTGGATGGGTGCATAAAAGAAAATGAGACAGACAACGTGATGTTGGTTGTTCTGTATGACAAAAGAATGAAATTGTAAGAAAAATGAGAGGATGCACAGGAGGAGATTGAGCATATTTTCAGTGTGAGATGAAGTGTAGAGCAGAATAACAGAGCAAGTTGAAGCAGAGCAGAATGACAGAGAAAGTTGATGCAGAGCAGACCTGCTGAACAGACAGAGGAAGAGAAGAATTGCAGAATAGTTTGTAGAAGATCAGACCTACAGAACATAGAAAGAGAGGTAAGAATTGATTTATCTGTGTAGTTATCTGTGTATTCATTCCTTAATACATTAGGGAGGTTGGGAGGTGCTTGGGAGGACTGTTGTCCTCAGAGGTTCAAGTGGGAGCTTGAACACAAGAAGTTGTAGCTTCCATCTGGTTGTAGCCAGAGAAACTAGGGTGGCAGGGTGGTGCAAGGCAGAACAAGTGTTCTCTGTTATGCAGGTTGGAGCCTGTGTAATTGGAAGTTGGTGCTTCCATCCAGTTGGTGCTGGAACATATAGGAAGTTCATGCTTCCTTCTAGTAGGTGCTAGAAAAACTAGAGAGTTGGTGCTCTCAAACAAGTTGCAGCTTGTAAAACAGAGGTAGCAGCCTCACATTGAGTTGGTGCTCAATTGTAGATGATGTACAGAACTTAAAAGACTGCCTATCATTTCAAAGAAGAAGAGGTTTTCTCCCTTTATGGGTTTCCTCGTGAAAATATGTCTCTGTGTATAACTTATGTGTGACTGATGCTCTTTACTTTTACTGTCCATATGTTGTATACTGTTGATGATAACTTGAATAGAAGATTAATGATATTTTAATAGACTTAAAATTGTTTAAGCTAAATTACAACTGATTCACCCCCCCCTCTCAGTTGTTTTAGTAATTCCAACAGGGATAGCATGTTGTATAAGACTAGGATCAAAACCACGAAGATCCTCATAAGACCAAGAAAAAACATCTTGAAATCCACCCAAGTAGCTTGGCAAACTTCATTTCTTCTTTATCAGAACATTGGGTACCTATTTTAACATTCTTTGAAGATTCAAGAGTCCCAATGCCCAAGGAGATGGTTTCACCCACCTTCCTTCTTGACTCCTCTTTTTTTTTGTTTGTATTTATTTCCTACATAACTCGATGAAAATGAACTCTCTATAGGATTCAAGCCTTTAGGAATCTTGTTGTCTTCTATGGATATAATTCCCTTAGACTTAAGAGGTTCATTTTGAATGAAAGCACAAATTCTCTCACTATTAGGGAAAACGCGCCAAGATTCTATATTTTCAAGAATATTCAAATGATATAGAGGTTGAAAAGTACAATCAGGTCTGTGAGGCAAAATTTGTTGATTAGGAGAAGCTGCAAAGACAGCTAACCATCTGCCATGGAGTTTAACTCCCTCTTAAAATGAGTGATTTTGAAAGATAAAAGGTTTGAGATAAGCGCCCAAAGAGTTTGGGTGTATCGTTTCATCAACTTGTTACTAGGAGAGTAAATTTTACGTACAAGGTTCACAACAAGATCAGAATCCCCAAAAATGGAAAGGTGACCATAGCCAAGATTATAGGCGTTCTCAATGCCCAGTAACAAATCTTTGAATTTGGTTACAATGTTTTTGCAAGAAAACTCCAACCTATAAGAAAAATTATGGATTTTTCCTACAGGAGAAATCAAGATAATGCCAGATCCTTTACCTTCATTAGAGCATGAACCATCAAAGTGCATGTGCCACATACCATCATATAAATAAATGTGTTCCAAGGGAATGTTATCCTCCTCGAAAAATATGGAATACACCCCTAGGGCCTCTTCGATATAATTTACATTAGGTTGTGGAACACTCTCTATGTAAGGTGAAATCCTTCCCTCTCTGAGGAATATAATGCTTTTACCATCCCGAGGAACAGATAAGTGTTTCTGGTCGAGTGAGAGGTATCCACCCATCAAATCTTGCCAATATTCCCAAGATGATTGAGTAATTGCTTACTAACATATCAATTACCTGAATACTAAGGGTTGTCCTTATTTCAGGGTGTGCGGACAAAACTAAGGTCACATATTTAATCTTTCCTATGGTTGTTTGTTGTATACTATTATAGGAGAGCATGCTTCTGGCATTTTAATTTGTAAAAGACAAGCCTAGATCTTCCATAATAATCTTCGACATCACACTTGGGCCCAAACCACCATCAATGAGGCAACAATGGACAATCATATCCATAATATTTACAAAAATATAAAAAGGGGAATTTTTTACAGGGTATCTAAATTTATGTACACCTACTTTATTTATAGACAAGTCCTCTTCATTCACCTCTTCAGAGAGGTTGGCTACAACGAAATATTTTCCTTCCATGAATTGTTTTAGATGCCTCTATTTCTTAGGGATGACAACCATGTCTAGAAGGGTTGCATCTGCTTTGATGTTGGACAACTGATTTAGGATGTTGTATTTGGAAGAAGGGAGAGGAGAATTAATTCCTTGACTCTGAGGAACCTTAGGAACCTGAATAATAGCATCAGTTGAGGATGAGCTCGGGCTAGAAGAATTATGGGGAGGGTCAAATTTTCCTTTGGGAGCATAAGCTTTATTCCTAGTATTGATGATCATGACATCTTATGGCTCTACAAAATCTAAGAGAACGATAGTAGTTTCTAGTCTTTTAACAAAGATTTTATCTCTGGCACTCTTCCTTAATACACATGTGGCTTCCTTGTGGTGTTCCTCGTAAAATTTACACCAACTTTGAGGCAAGATAGCTTTAGGATGAAAATTATTTTCAATTAGGTTTCTAAAGGGAGGTGAAGAAGAGGATGAATCTCTACATGTGAGAGGGGAGACAACCCCCTTTTGCACATATGCTATCATACGATTGTTTATATATTGTACTAGTTGTAAGAGGGTGGACATGTCTGTTTGTTTAACTAATTCTCCCTGAGAAAGACCTGTTCTTTCAAGATGTTCTTCATACTCTAAACAAGTATGCAGAGCAGAACCGAGATTATCAATGGATTTTTCCTCAAGCCTATGATGGTAGGGGGAAGGTAATGCATTGTAGTAATGCATGAAAGCAGCTTGGTTCTAAGGTTGAATGAGTTCAGAGATTTGATTGTATAACTTAGTGAAATGCAAGTTGAATGACTTGATGGTCTCATCATCCTTATAGATGATGTTATTGTATTCCCGTAACTTCTTGGCTTGGATTTTAGATTTCCCATAATTGGATCCAAACCATTAGATTAACTCCTCCCAGGTAGACATAATCTTAGGAGGAAGGTCAAAGAAATAGGCCGCAACCTTTCCCTCCAAGAAATAGACGAATAAGTGCATGCAAGTATCATTTTCATTGGCTCCTATGTTGTGACAAGCATTAGAAAATGCCACCAGGTGTTCGTTTGTAGTGACAATGTTATTTCCTGAAAACCTAAAAAGATGTTCTTTGAATTTAGGAAGTGGACGAGTAGAAGGTTCTAGGATAAGAGTAGAGGACACATGCCACAATGTGGTTGTGGTGTCTTCTTCAAACTGAAAAAACCCATACTTTTTAATGACTTTGGTGGGATTTGTGGTAGCTTGGATAGGGATATGGTGCCTATATAAGCTACCAATCACTGATGAAGATGAATACTGAGAAGAGGAAGCACTTCTAGTGCCACCAAAGCCACCACTAGATGCCATCTTGTGGATGATAGGTGAAGGATAAAAAGATGAAATTGAAGAATCAAACAAAGTTCTCCTTAGAGAACTTTGTTGGGTAGATAACACAATGTTCCTTCTTCCTATTTAAGCAATAGGATTAATTCCGGGTGATAATCCTCTTCTTCTTCTAGAGACATGAGAGTCTAAGGACATGAAAGAAAGGTGAAAACTGAAGGAACAAGAAGGTTACTGCTGATTTCTAGGTTGTCTACGTCTAGATTCCCAACGTTCTTGGGCACTAATATCTCGTTCAATTGTTTTCGATGAATGATTAAGCTCAACACGAGTATTGGTAGTGTCTAAAATGGTGTTAAATAGGTTCAAAGCAATGCTGGTATGATCTTGAGGACTGGGCTCAATATTGGGTTTCCTTGCAATAGGCACGATCATTAAGAAATAAAAACAATCAAAGAATCAATATCAGAAAAATAGATGTATTCGATGATAATCAAGTATAAAAATTAACCAAAGAGATATTGAAGATCTCCCCAGTATGGTCGCCAAATAAATGTTGATGAAAATATATGAAATAATCTTACTCAAACCTTTTCAGATTCTGCTTGGCTAAAGAAAAATAGACGAGAATGTCACCCTATGCTTATAGACATCAAAATCAATATCCTAACTCACAAGTATTGATTACAAGTGCTTAGGCTAGTATTTTTTATAAATAAAAGCTTGCTGGAAAATTCATTATTTATATGATTTTCTGAATATAACAGTCGCTGAAATAAATGTAGAGACAGAAGAAAAGACACCAAGATGAAAATCAAGACAGATGAGACATAAAGCAATCCTTTATTTCATTCCAATTCACCAAGGAGTCATTCTCTTTACAAAATTTCGTGAATAATTTTTGGACAAAAGTCAAACATAGACACCCTCGATGGAACATACAAAAGGAACTCTGACAAAAAATCAAAACTGAACTCTAAAAGCTGGATCATCTTGCCACAAATTGTTGCCCACTCGACTCTGCACAATATCCTTTGTCATTCATGACAACTAATTCACAAACAGACAATTCTACACAGACTATCAAAGATAGATCAACACCTCTAAAAAACAAGTGTCTAAATAATGAAATTCATCCCCGAATCTTGTTGTCTACAATAAGACCCTGCTATCATAAGGAAAAAATAGGATTGTGATAAATTAAGGAATGAATTAAAATTGAAATATCTCAACATAAACTCAAAGATAAAACCTTAGTATGCTTCTCCTTCTATCCTCCTCTTGTTCCTCCCTTCCCCTTTTCCTTTAAGCAAATTATAATTGGTTGAAATAGTTGAACTACTTCATTAGTTATGTTAACTAAAAATGCAACCAACTTTTTAGTTAGGGGGAAAAGTAATAAATCATAATAAGGGTTTTAAATAAATAATAACTAGTAGGTGGGACCCCTTGTGACTCTCTTTAGCTCATAATAATAAGAACATAACTAGTTAATTAAACAAAACATCCCTCCTTGTGACTCCCATCATCACATTCATGCTTGACAATTTATTTCATTGATATTTGAAATTATTTCAAAAATATATTACTCATATATCCAAAGAAAATATGTTGTCCAAAAATTCCAAAGTCAATTGTCATCAACGATAAATCAAATAAAACTCAAAAACCATATTTTCCACTCTGAGATGCAATATTTCCCTTGTTGTTGTTGTCACCCTTTGATCTCTCTGAATTTTCCTTTGTTTGTACTAAGCCTTTAGGCCTAATATCACTGATCACATGAGAAAAATCGTCCCTCAAATGCATCCGGGAGGACATGGATTTATCAGAGCCATTCGAGGGGGCGGAAGGTGTAGCAGTGTCTTTTTCCTTGTCAGGGGCATGGTGGGCCTCAGTTTTCAACCTTTTGCTAGCATGTGAGGATTGAATTGGTGAGTGGACAGGGGCATCTTGGAAAATCTGGTTGATAGGCGCGGGAGTAGGTAAAGACAAATTGGGCCAGCCACGATGTTGGGGGACTGTCGGGTCGACAATCTCTTGCCATCTGACATTTTTGGGAACCTTGGGTTGCAATGACACATGAGGGGGTATGTGAATACCATGGGCTTGTGGAGATTGGAAGGGAGGCTTTTTAGTCATAGGTTGGACCACACCTTGCCCAATCCAATTGAAAAACCTAGCCTAAAATAGTTTCCTTGACTCTTGCGAGTCAACATCAAAGTGAATAGAGAATCTAGTCCTTCTAGGGCCCCTGTTCCAATTACCTCTTCCTAGGTTACCTCTGCCATGGCTACCTCGACTGAAAAACATCATTCCTGCATGTATGATTGATTAGAAAATAGTTCTTTTAACAACCATACATGACAAATCCTTAAAAATGTGAAATAAATCTTGGCTCAACAACATATCAGACTGATGCAATCCAATCCATACAAATTTCTTAACTATTGTTAATGAGCAGGGGGTGAACAAAAGGTTCTAGGATATGTGATGGGTTTGTATTGAGTGAAAAAATGTTAAAATGAGGGGGGATAGAATCATGGTTACTGATCACAGACAACACACAATCAACTGTAATGTAAACCAAGGAATATGTCACTATAATACATCCAAGAACTACGATTTCAAACTGTTCCAACAAAAAAATCTCTTAAATGTAATTAAAGTTTAAGAAGAGGGATTGAAAAATGAATGTGGGAAGGCGAAGGTATTGTAATTAAAGAAAAGTGAAATAATGGTAGGGAGAGAGAGAGGATACTGTTCACAAAATTAATTAAGTAATCCATAAAACCACTCTATATCAAACGTAAAATATCCAACACCAACCAAATAATCATTGTGCTCAATTAAACACTATTGTGTATAATTAAATCATTTTTGTGTATTAACTTGGTTATTGTTCACAATTAAATAATTAACATAGTGTCATCAAACAAGACAATATGCCTCCCACAACAACTTGTAGAAGAGATATGTTTCTCCTCATTTTCCCACCTCATGTTTTAAAACAATTCCCAAATGAACCCACAGTTACTTATTTCCACTATGTTTAGCATCAAAACATCAACCACTATCCATGAATTATTTCCTTAATCAAACACAGAAATAAAAGCATGCTCAATTTCATCCCTCAATTTCATTTAACAATTAAATTGTAATGAGAGCATATTGTCACAACACCCTTGCCTATCTCTGTCAAGATGTATGATATTCATCAAACATACATAGTGGATAGTCAAACACAATTATCAATATTTCAATTTACAATAATCGTGACTTTCCATTTAACACATAGTAACAAAAATCACCATTTCCACTCATACGATGATGTGGGATACATAGACCACTCAACAAAATGCAAAGTCATTTCTATGACTATACATGTCTAATTACCCCAAAACCAAACATCAACGATGTTGAGCTATCGATCCAATACAACAAGGCAACAACAGTATGCCCAATCCCATTTCTGAAATCGATCAAATTTCAACAAAACCATATTGTTTAAAAAACCCGTGACCATCTACAGGTTGTTGTGGGAGGCATATTGTCTTGTTTGATGACACTGTGTTAATTATTTAATTGCACACAGTGAGCAAGTTAATACACATAATTGATTTAATTATACACAATAGTGTTTAATTGAGCACAATGATTATTTGGTTGGTGTTGGATATTTTACGTTTGATATAGAGTGGTTTTATGGATTACTTAATTAATTTTTTGAACAATATCTGCTCTCTCTCCCTACCATTATTTCACTTTTCTATAATTACAATCCCTTTTCCTTCCCACATTCATTTTTCAATCCATGTTCTTAAAATGAGATGGTCATGGATTGGTTGCTCCACCCAGAAGCAAGAATATTAGACATGGGGTTAAAAGAAGGAACGTCTCCCATATTAGGAGTCGTTTAAGGGATTTGAGAACCACCAAACAAAAATGGAGTATAAGGAGAAATATTGCCCCAAAGTTCAGTGCTAGCATTAGGGCCAGCATCTGGGATGGAGTTTGAAAATTGTGAAGTAAAATTTGGCATACCATAGGAAAAAGGACTAGAGGCCATAGGGATGGACTGAACATTATAGCTAGGTGAGTGACCAAGAGACCCAAATGGGTTAGAGGCAAGAGATTGAGCATTCACTATAGGATGGGCAGTAGTAACGATAGGTGCCTCAGACACTACAACCATTGTGGTTGCAGGAATTGAAGGGGTACCATTAACTATAGTAGGTGTGGGAATCGAAGGACTACCAGTTTTCTGAAGACTCAGATCAGTACTCATCCTTGTAGGATCACAACTCTGAACAATGGAGGTGTGTGTACCACATGTAATAACTCTACGCCTTTTAGAATGAAAAGACTCGAAATCTGGTGGTAACTGTAACAAGCGACGGGACCAACGGGGATGCTGGTCTGACTCCACAATGACTCAAGATACAAAAAATAAAGACTAGGACCAACTAGTAATCAAAGATTACACCAGAAAATAAAATGGCCAATATGCACACAAATGGGGTAAAGTGGCTGAAAGGGGCTTCCCTCCCTAAAGAAGGTATGTCTCGCTGAAGAGGGGCCAGATAATCCCTGATAAATATCGAAGGTAACAAAATTAGTTATAAGGGCCCTTATGGGCTTAACAACCAGTAGTTTAGATCCCCCAAAGAGGTAATCCTCCATAAAGGTTGTGTGTTGTCTGACCCTTATCTGACCCAAGGTATCTGCAGAATAACCCCTGCAAGGAACCTATGTGGCTCTCAAGTCAAGTAACTAAGCAACCAATGTATAATCGATTCACAAGAAAGAAGTCGTAAGTCAGGTCCACCGTATGGGTAGGGTAGCAAAGCTCGAAACCTTGAAATTATTGCCTCTCATGGAGGTAATGGCACTAGAAAGATCCCCAAATACGAATATATCCCTAGAAATATCTCTGGCACTAAGAAGGTATCAGGGGGATATCCCTTCAACCAACCTCGCACGACCTAGTGATTAACTCTGGTGTAAGTAGAGGCTCCTGATATTACCTATTATACAATGGATTTCTCCACTCCCTTTTTTAGACATATATGTTGATTTAATAGCCTTGGAGAATTTTACTCACAAAATCCTATTCCAAGGCACTAAATCCTAAGCTAGTCGGTGCACCCTAGAAAATAAAATCGTGACTAATCAATTTTAAATTATAGTGTTAATTTTAGTGGCCATGCTTACTCAAAAAGGTATGGTAGTGAAACTCATGATGTTATGACTCAACAGGTAATGTAAATATGAATACAGCTCAAAGTCCTAACTTCAATTTTCAAAGAATGATATGCTTCTTGAAACAAATGCAATTTTCAATTTCAACTCTGCAATTCTGAGGTAAAAATGGAATATTTCTTTACATGCACTAAGCTAATGACAAAGACTCAAACGATCAAAATGCCAAGAAATGAAAAATGCCTAATATTTTTGTATTTTCAATATAAGAAAAATGAAAATGCATGGACTGAACAACAACTTGATACATAAAAACTCTATTGTTTATAAAAACAGACAACTCAAGTAGGATATCAAGGAGCAAAAAACCCATCCCAATGTACAAGTACAATCAAAATGAAAAGATGATGAGAAAGACTCCTCCCAAAAATTCAACCAAAGACAGGTTTCTTGTCATCCCAGAGACCCTTAACAGTCACTACAGAGACCCAAGAGGACTCAACAATCAACAAAACCTACCCAACAACCACCAAACCTAGAAAACAAGAAAAGAAGGATGATGTATGCAACTGTTCAGGGAAGCAATGCATATGTATGCAGCTTGCAGAATGAAAGCTCGCATATATACATGACTGTCAAGAAAAAAACCACGTATATGTTTCAAAAACAAAGCTAGGCAAGGGAGAAGGCTAAAAAACTAAGACCTAGAGTGAACAGAGGCTGTCAAGCAATGATACGACAAGACAAGATAAAAGGCCTACCTCGTCTAGACGTTCGATGAATTCCACCGTTGAGCACTTGACTCAAATCAATATACCTACAACTAGTCATCAACAACCAAGCAAATAAACCATATGGTGATAATATATGATGTTAACACATTCAATAGAATAATCCATTAATATACATAAAAAATTACGCCCATGTAATAATAATTCAAATATTTGCAAGATATCAATTGGATGAGAAACAAGTATTTCTATTAATATATGATCAGCAGAAGTGAAAATGTTACAGACTTTCATGTCGGCATGGTTTGGAACAAAGAAACTGAGTTCCTTCCAGCTGGGTCTCTACCACTTCAATCCTCCACCAAAGGCAAGCTCATAAAAGAGAAATAATGAAGTTCTCAATCAATAAGGGAAGATCTTGGGGGATGAACATTGTTTTTAGACTTAAAGGACAAAGGGATGGAGACTCATTATGAAGTAAAACATTTCTCCAGAGTAAATTTGTAGCCTCAATAATTTCTGAGGATAGCCACGCTACAATTATCATGATTGCAATACTCTCATTTGGGGATTTAAAACACACAGTCACAACAACCATTAACTCAACCTAACTTTTTCTAGGAAGGCCACACATACCAATGGATTACACACAAGAATCACTGTGATTTAATCAATTATAAGCTAATGTTTGGTAAACAATTCAATAATTACAATGTAAGAGACAATGACTGTTTATTTAATCCCATTCTCCAATCAACTAGTTAACCATGTTGATCTATCGATCCAACTATTATAATAGCCAATTCAGTGACCAAATACCAATAACCAAAACCATTGTCAACATAATCAATAGAGATGAGCCAACAATCGAACACTGTCGATGATACCCCACCAACTCATAACAATCAAGAATAAAACCAACAGTATATAAGGACTCCAAAACAGGCTTGAATAATCAAGGGTTCGCTCTGTGGATCATCATAGGGAGGCTGGAGTTGACCCGTAACAACAGGTGAGAACCTCTGAGATCATACAGTGAACATAGAGTTCATACCACCGACAAATTCATAGACAGGGTGACAGTTCACGAGATGGGGGAGACTAGGAACAGAGGAGAAAAAGGCTTCATTTTGGTCTGCAATAACACCGAGAACATGCAGGGTAAAACCCTTGTGGTTTTTCCAATCAACCCGAAGAATGCTGAGATAAAATAGAGCTAAGAAAAGAAATCAATCTTAATAAATACCCTTGGCATAATAGCCATCGTAACCCACTACACAAACATCAGTAGCATGAATTAACCCATACCCAGGTGAAACAATACGCAGTGACACAAGGTGGTTCAACCCAACAACCCCATAATCAACAAAACAACTAGGTATGGGGACACAAAAAGTGTGGAGACATCCAACCCATTTGGACTGAATGAAACCCTCCAACTAAAACTAGTAAGGATTATGGAGAGCCTTCATGGATCCTAATACTTAGAATAATCAATAAAAACTGTGACTTCAACCATCATTTTCATTTTCCATGAAAACCACACAAACAATCTTTTCCAGGAAAATATCACAAATTTACACAGTTTCCAGTCTTAAGAAAATAACATACCCATACATTACTGAGCCAATATCTATTTCATAACCATAGTGGGTTCATGGATGGTGAAATGACATACCTGTAACCACGAAAACCTTAAAAACGCGATCTTGGCTGGGCAATTCTTCCTCTGCTTGAAAATCAGAGCTTAACCACAATTAACACAATTGAACAATAGCCAAGCTAGGGTGATGGCCAGTGGGAGGGGTATGGACTGACTTGAAGTAAATTCACATTGCCTCCATCCTCCATTCATTCAATTCCTTAGTACATGCCAACCCACTATTCTATTAATTCATTCAATTAAACCATACATCGAAAACAACATCCACTATTTTCCAAAAGTGCCACCCTATGTCACATTAACCACTGCCAACCATACTATAATTCATATCACATGTGTTTCCATATAACTCAATAAATCATATAGCCACTAACCCTGTTAGCTAGGACTAACAAACATGCTTTTAATTCCAATGCATATAGTGTAGCATATTAGTATAGTCTAGTTTCTTCCTTTTGCCTTTTGTTTATATTTCTTTTATCTCTTTTCAACTGCTCTTATGTGTTGTTACTAACATGTCTTCTTGTGCAGGTGTCACAGTAATGAATCTAGGAATAGATATAAAGGGTAACAATGGATAACATAGGCCATTATAACATGAAATTAGAGTCTATAGCAACATAAACAACACATAACATGCCTTATCCATCATTCATTTGTCGCAATTAGAACCAACACATAATAGGCCTTATCCATCGCAAATAAAACCAATATTTCATCAATCATGTAGAACCCTATAAGAAATTTCGAACAACATCATAAACATGAAAACAAAAGAACCTGATATGATCTCCCAATCTACAAGGGGGTCCCACCTACTAGTATTATATATCTTGTTAGCTTATAATAATAGGCTTTAGCAATACTTTGCGGGAAAAATCCTCATTGTGATTTTAATCGTCAACAATCAGGAAATTCCATGCATACATGGATGGTGCGTTGCTTCTTATTCACAAGAACGAGATTGGATACCCATTCATTCAAGGGAACTAGGTAGATAAAGCCAACATTAAGTAGCTTCTCCACCTCTGCCTTAATAGTAGGGGCTTTCTGGGGATTTCCAGCTCTGAGATGTTGTCGAATAGGTTTAACATCTGGATAAGTTCTAATATCATGCTAAAAAATACGAGGGTCGATTCTTGGCATCTCTTCATATGACCAAGAAAATACATCTCATAATTCCTTGAAGAGTTCAGTGTAGATCATGATTTCTTCTGGTGAACAATTCGTGCCGATATGTATGTTTTCAATCTTTCCATGGGTACGAGAGATATCGATCCTGACAGTAGGAGAGATGTTCTCCATATTTCCTTCAGCATAAATGTTGTGCGTATCAAGTGGAACTACAATGTGATTGACTACCTCACTCAAAGTAGATCAAAAGTCATCTTGTTTGATTCTTTCAAGCTCTGTGATAAAATAAGAGAGATTATGCATACCATCCCAAGGTTTGTCGAAAACATTCATGGCTTTGATGATAGCTTCACCCAAGGGAAAAGTATCATCGAGGAAGTTATGTGAACAAGACAATGAAGTGGCCCACATGGTCTTAAGAACACGATCCTCCTCGTCCATCGGCGAGGTAAAAGGATCGAGATCAGTGGAAGAGTTAAGAACAACTTGATACACAATCTCTATTGCCGATAGTGGCATGGCCATTCCAGGATTTGACTGATCTTCGGAAGATGAAGTCGAGGAAGGTAGGGACCAAGGATCTTTAAAATAGGAAGTGCGGAAAGGAACATACCTCTCTGATGAAACAGGCCTACTGGACATGGCGTAAATATGGTGAATCGGTGCCATGAAGTCGAAAGTACCCATAAGGGAAGAATACATTCTAACACTGATATTCTCAGTTGCCGATTGAGAATTGTCGACCACGGGGATCGATGGTCCAACAGATGCATTAGGACTAGCATACACAAAGGATAACTCGTCGTTCATCATGATATTCCCATAGAGTGGAAAACAAAGAGTGCGTTAGACAGATGACACGATGATAGTCATAGAATAGGTCCAATTGTGTCCTAGTAACAAGTTATAATCAAGAGACACATGACTACCTCTACATCCACCTCTACTATCTTCCCAGCTAACTGGACTGTAAAGGCAGGAAGAATACCGTGAAGGCAGAAGGAACAACCATCAAAAGAAATCAACATGGTTGGAGACATCACACATGTAGCATCTCCTTCATCAAAAACTGCACGTTTGATGGTATACTTTGAGTACCCCACGTGGATTTGGAATGGCACATGGTAAGGCAAATGAGGCTTCACATCTATGACATAAAACTTGATAAATTTCGAGACACTGGGTTCTAGAGCTCCTAACGTAGATAGCAAGGAATTCCTCTATGAAGGACACATCTGGAGTACCTCCAGAGCTGACATTGCACAAGGGGTTTGACTCAGGTCCTCAACAATAGAGTAGTTTGGGTGGATCTAGCATTTAGATTGTGGGGAGAGAACTTGAGTACTCCTTTTGGAATACAAGGTGGTGGCTCTAGTTTTTCGATCTGTAATGTCAACCGTGAAGGAGGAGGAGGAGATTCTATACCAGGTATAGCCTATGAAGAACTATAATCGTGAGATCAAGTGGCTACATGAACTTTAGCATCGACCATATTGATACAAAAATGGTCATCATCTTGCGACGACGGGTTTTGACTCCCACTGGCCGCATTTTCGATGTTTGAGGAGATAGAGGCCATGTGCTGGTTATGTGGGAAAGGATTCATCAGTACGACAAGCGGTAAAGATAATAGCCTCACAAATTCCACAAGTTTGGGTCATAAATGAGTAAGGTGATCCTCTGTACAAATCTTACAGGGAAATTTCACCATACACTTTCTTTCTTGCCCTCTCCAACATTATAATTCGTCTTCTCATTATTACCATTGTCCTTGGGTTTATTATTATTTTTGCCACCCTTACGATTATTATTACGTCCTTTCTTCTTATTCCTGCCTGGTTGTTGGTTAACATTTGGGTCGGTCAATGATTTCATAGAATGTACATCTGCCGAATGAGTGGGATTGGAAGACACAGATGAATCTGACCCTCCTACAGACTGGTTTAGAGACAAATATTTCAAATGGCTTGTCATCGAGTCTGCAGATTTTACATTGGCAGAGCCTACAATGTCATCGGCATGAGGTCCAAGATTTTTTCTAGGGTCATAGGTTGACCTCGGTGCATCTAGAAGAATGTGGTATAACATCCTAGACTGAGCATGTATAATATCTAACTATTGGGCTTTGAAGATCACTTCTTCCTCAGTGGTAACCCCATATGTAGCAACATCCTTTGATATAGGAGGCTGCAAAGACTTGAGGAACCATTATAAAATAAAGGCCGGGGGTATGGATGTCTCAATCAACCTATTCCATCTACTCCACTCCTGGATATGATCTGAGATATGAGTGGCAGTGTCCTGGCATAAATTTGAAAGAAGTTCTAGGCCAACATTGTAACGAACTAACAATTGGAAGTGGTTAAGGAAGACCAACACCATCTGACTAAAGGTCCCATATGCCCCCCTAGGAAACACAATTTACCATTTCACAACGACCCCAATGAGGGTGCATTGAAACAATCTTAACCGAATGGAATTGTTATTAAGGGAATTCGAAGAGAACCATAGGTGAAAGGTAGTAACGTGATCACCAGGATCCTCGCCATTCTTACCTTTGAATTTCAGAATGTCCGAAGGAATATTGGTGAGGACGGGGGGGCATGTAGGATCATGAAACACAAGTTTGTTCATCATCTTAGACAAGTCTGGAAGATTAAGTGTGGCCATAAAAGGGAGACGGGGTTGCGACATATAGCCCTAGGCTTCCTGGAAATATTATTCTTGAGGAACTGCAACCCATCCAGGGTTATGGTAAGAACCATGGCCCTGTCTAGGATTGTAAGGATATCCTATAGTCTTATTCATAAGAGGTTGGTTGGGAATAATTCCAGTAGGAATGTTCTAATGAGGGTTGTAAAAATTGCCCCCATCCAGAGTGGCTCCGGGTTGAGGGTTGCCCAAGGTGTGAAACTGACCTCTTCCGGGTGTGAATCCAAAGGATAGAGGTGGATTCGTCATGCCAAATGTGTTGGTTGGAATTGACACTGAGGAGGAGAGGGTATAGGATGAAACTTGAGCAGAATCTTGCCCTCTAGGTTGGTTTCTCCACCCAGAAGAAAGAAGAGTAGACTCAGGGTTAAAATAAGGAATGCCTCCCATATTAGGAGTCATTTTAAGGATTTGAGAACCACCAAACGAAAATGTAGTATAAGGAGATCTATTTCCCCAAAGTTCAATGCTAGAATTAGGGCCACCATCTGCGATGGAGTTTGAAAACCGTGAAGTAAAATTCGGCATACCATAGGAAAAAGGACTAGAGGCCATAGGGATGGACTGAACATTATAGCTCGGTGAGTGACCAAGAGACCCAAATGGGTTAGAGGAAAGATATTGATCATTCACTATAGGATGGACAGTAGTAATGATAGGTGCCTCAGACACTACAACCAATGTGGTTGCAAGAGTTGAAAGGTTTCCATTAACTATAGTAGGTGTGGGAGTCAAATGACTCCCAGTGTTCTGAAGACTCGGTTCAATACTCATATTTGTAGGATCACAAGTTTGAACAGTGGAGGTGTGTGTACCACGTCTAATAACTCTACGCCTTTTAGAAGGAAAAGACTCAAAATTCGGTGGTAACTGTAACAAGTGACGGGACCAATGGGGACACTGGTCCGACTCCATGATGACTCAAGATACACAAAATGAAGACTAGGACAAACTAGTAATCAAATATTACACCAGAAAATCAAATGGCCAATATGCACACAAATGGGGTAAAGTGGCTGAAAGGGGACTACCTCCCTAAAGAAGGTATGTCTCATCGAAGAGGGGCAAGATAATCCCTGCTAAAGATCGAAGGTAATAAAATTAGTTATAAGGGCCCTCATGGGCTTAACAACCAGTCGTTCAGAGCCCATGGAGAGGTAATCCTCCATAAAGGTTGTGTGTTGTATGACCCTTATCTAACCCAGGATACCTGCATAATAACCCCTGCAAGGAACCTATGTGGCACCTAATTCAAGCAACTAAGCAACCAATGTATAACTGATGCACAAGAAAACATTTGTAAGTCAGGTCCACCATATGGGTAGGGTAGAAAAGCCCGAATCCTTGAAAGTATCGCCTCTCACGGAGGTAAGGGCACTAGCAAGATCCCCATATATGAATACATCCCCAAAAATATCTATGACGCTAAGAAGGTATCAGGGGGATATCCCTTCAACCAATCTCGCACGACCTCGTGATTAACTCCGGTGTAAGCAAAGCCTCCTGATATTACCTATTATACAACGGATTTCTCCACTCCCTTTGTCAGACACATATGTTGATTTAATAGCCTTGGAGAAGTTTACTCACAAAATCCTATTCCAAGGCACTAAATCCTAAGCTAGTCAGAGCACCCTAGAAAATAAAATCGTGACTAATCAATTTTAAATTATAGTGTTAATTTTAGTGGTCATGCTTACTCAAAAAGGTATGGTAGTGAAACTCATGATGTTATGACTTGGCAGGGAAAGTAAATATGAATACAATGTAAAGTCCTAACTTCAATTTTCAATGAATGATATGCTTCTTAAAATAAATTCAATTTTTAGTTTTAACTCTACAATTCTAAGGTAAAAATGGAATCTTTATTTACATGCAGTAAGCTAATGACAAAGACTCAAAAGATCAAAATGCCAAGCAATGCAAAATGGATAATATTTTTGTATTTTCAATATAAGAAAAATGAAAATGCATGGACTGAACAACAACTTGATACATAAAAACTCTATTGTTTATAAAAATAGACAACTCAAGTAGGATATCAAGGAGAAAAACACCCAACCCAATGTACAAGGACAATCAAAATGAAAAGATGATGAGAAAGATTCCTCCCAAAAATTCAACCAAAGACATGTTTCCTGTCATCCCATAGACCCTTAACAGTCACTATAGAGACCCAAGAAGACTCAACAATCAACAAAACCTACCCAACAACCACCAAACCTAGAAAAAAAGAAAAGAAGGTTGATGTACATGACTGTTTAGGGAAGCAATGCACATGTACGTAGCTTGCAGAAGGAAAGCTCACGTATATACGCGATTTTCAAGCAAAAACCCACGTATATGTTTAAAAAACAAAGCTAGGCAAGGGAGAAGGCTGAAAAACTCAGACTTAGAGTGAACAGAGATTGTCAAGCAATGATACGACAAGAAACACAATAGGAACAAGAGGAATCTAAGGAGAAAAACACTCCAAACCCCAGAAAAGAAGATTCAGTTCCCAGTATGGTCGTCAATTCTGTTATGAGGAAAATCTCTGTATGGGTAGGGGTAAACCACAACAGAGGGAAATGACTGCAGAAATCGATTATATTCTCAAGTATGCTATATAAACAAATATGCTATCAAGACAAGATAAAAGGCCTACCTCGTCCAAATGTTCGATGAATTCCACCATTGAGCACTTGAATCAAAGCAATATATCTACAACCAAGAAAAACAACCATATGGTGATAATATATGATGTTATCACATTCAATAGCATAATCCATTAATATACATAACAAATTATGCCCATGGAATAATAATTCAAATATTTGCAAGATATCAATTGGAAGAGAAAATATTATTTCTATTAATATATGATCAACAAAAGTGAAAATGTTACAGACTTTCGTGTCGGCATGGTTCAGAACTGAGAAACTGAGTTCCTTCCAACTGGTTCTCCACCACTTCAATCCTCCACCAAAGGCAAGCTCATAAAAGAGAAATAATGAAGTTCTCAATAAATAAGGGAAGATCTTGGGGGCTGAACACTGTGTTCAGACTTAAAGGACAAAGGGATGGAGACTCAATATGAAGTAAATAATTTCTCGAGAGTAAATTTTCTCTCAAAGTTGAATTCTTTCTCCTCTTTTCCATAGCTCATAATTGGCCTATTTATAGCCTCCAAATGGAACCGAAAGGCCAAGTTGGAACATTTCCAGTATATGGAAGTCCAAGGATAATAGATCTCTTGTCATGACGTGGAAACCTGACACCATTTTACATTTTTGGGCACAAAGCCCGATGTACACAAGTTGTAGTGGTGAAACCTACGTATACACAAGTTGTATAGTAGGAAAGGTGCATACATGTAGAAAAAATGTACTTTTTAGCTCTGGACTTTTCAAAAAGGGATGAAAAGTCTGCATAGAGAAATGGAAAAAGGCCCTTTGTGCAATATTGCATAGGGTGAGGCAAATATTTCTATAACACTCCTCAACTTCCCATTACATTTCTCATACCCCTTTATATAGTGATACCTGCCACCTAAGAACATTCTAGAGGAGGAATCTTCTAGAAGTGGAACCTTCTAGTAATCCCTCTTACATTTATTACATTCACAATAGACCTTATTTACTAAAAGTGACCTTCATACATAACAATACATATCTACTATGTCCCTTTGGGTACCTCCCTAGGTACCCCATATTATTCCCCTAGCTACACTACATTCCATCCCCCTTATGAAAGTGTTGTCCCCGACGCTTGTTATGAAAGATTACAACCATATACCAAGGTCCCATGGATAAGTTTGGACCATAATGATAAATTAGGATGGAGAACTAGGGTCCCATGTAGAAGTTCTAGACACCATGTTGAAGAAACCTAAACTCCATTGTGAACTTGGGTCCCATGTCCAATTGCTTATGTGAACTCCTCGTTGAATATATTGGAACTCAAGATCCAACTAAAAATTGTGCACCAAATATCTATATTGATCATGTGGATCCAAATATGTAGATCCCTCCATATCTAAAAAACCATCCACATAACACACTAGTACTGGAGAATACTGAGAAATAGTATTCAAAGAAGGATCTTTACTTCTCTCCATAATTCTCTTTACATAAGGTGGAGTAGAGTCATCAAATAAAAGATGAAAATAGTTATCATCCCATAAATTACAACTGTTTATATACCAATCCTCACAATCAATCTCTAAATCATACTAGACATATCGTTGTTGATCATGTTTTTCCTTGACAGAAGGGTATGTGTTTTGAACAACACAAATATCCTTATATTCATTAAGTGTCTTTTGAATATCGTGGAGAGATTGTAAGATTTTGATCCTATCTTCATGCTTTATTACTATGAGGGTTTGATAGTGAAATTTTTTAGAGGATGTAACGCATGACATATTGATTGGAGGCACTACATATAATATGTCAAATAAATCCCATAAAAATCCTCTATCCAATGACATTGATTTGGAAGCTATTTGAGCACCCTGTCAAAAGTTATGAGCTCTACAGTCTTCCAACCATCACAAAATACCCTAAACATTGTTGATTTCAAATCAATAATATCTTAATTTGCAGAGCTCCGATTCAAACAACGTTTTTTTGAAATGGGGTGAATTTGTGAAAGGAACTCATATATACAATTTTTTGGAGGAAATGATGCACCAATTGATACAGAAAGCTACAAAATCTCACAGTGATCTGCAAAAAACCATGAAAACTTGTTGATTTTAAATCAACGATATCTTGGCCTCTTGAACTTTGATTTAGAGGATTTTTTTGAAATTGCTTTTTTTTTTTACTGAGAGGAAATCATATATACAACCAGTCTCTACAAATTATCCAAATAAATATATATGGATTGTGTTAGAAAAACAATATCGTGGAGCAATAAAATAAAACAAATGCGCAAATAAAATACAGAAGATACACAATACAATAGAGACACAGATATACATGGTTCACCCAGTGTGGGCTACGTCCACCAAAGAAATTGCCAGGTCCTTTATTATTATCTAGCAATCGAAGGGATACAACCTACAACAAACCCGTTGTAACTTCCTCTTCTTTTTCTCATAGTCTCCTATCTCAGAATACAATATTTGCTATCATACTTAGCCGCAATACATTTCCCTCATAAAAGAGGGTTTCCTTCTAGGGAAAAAAACTCTAACATAATTTCTACCGTTAGATCTGCGACCTTATAATAAATGGTCCAGATTTAAAATGAAATTACAATATACATTTACAAGGCAATTTTTCCTTCGGGGGATTCGCCTGCTTGCCCCCGAACCCCCCAACCGAGGGGATAGCCCCCCTAGACCCCACAGAGGGGGTGAACCCCCTCTGCACTCCCCCATGTGGAAGAGTGTACATACTTCTAGGGTGTAAATACTTCATCGGGTATAAACATGGTTGAAAACAAAAGACCTATTAATCAGGAAGATAATCAGGCTCCACAACCAACAGATTGTATATACAATCATGGCCCTCTTTTTTCTTCTTTAAAAATTATGCAAAATAGAAAAGTAAATTTCCCTTTCTTCATGGCCGAAGAAAGTGCTCTAATACCACTTTTTAGGTTCCAAATATATGAAAATAAAATTACCACACATGGAGGGTTCAAATAAATTCAAATATTACAAGTTAACCACTGAGTATATTTGCATAAAAGGTGGAAATTTTAGCTTGAAGGCATTCTCACTCCCCTATTCAATGATCTAAAATTGTCCATATGGGATTGAGTTTCTTTTCCACTCCTTGAAGTCATCCCTTACTGATATAGAGCCACACCTTGTCTCCAACATAGAATTTGTGATCCTCCCTATGTTTATTATGCCTAGATTTGTATAATTGTTGGCTCTTGAATCTTCTCAAGATGCTCTAGAACCCTTGGATGTATCTTCCTTATCTTGTCCAAAAATGTGATTTTCTTATGTTATTCTCCTGAATCATTGCTTCTTCCTTCAATTGTTCATACATGATATCAAATGGTGAAGGCGTTAAATAAGGAAAAAGAGTATTGAAAGGAGACTTATTGGTGGAAGAATGGAGCTCTCTGTTGTAGGATTTATGAATGTAGACTAGCTTCTCATTGTATGTCTTTGGTTGTTTATCGTTATAACTTCTCAATAATTGCATCAACATCTTCTTAAAAACCTTGGTTTTTCCATCATTCTGAGGATGGAAGTCAATGCAGTACTTTAACTTGGTACCCATCTTCTCCCAAAGTGTTGTCCAAAATTTTCCCAAGAACCTCTTGTCATGATTAGATATGATGGAGGTTTGAAATATGAAATGTACCCAAACATGGTTGGAGAATAGTTTATATGCCTCTCATACAGAGTTGTCTTCTTACAAGGAACGAGAACACACATTTTGTTGAAGCAGTCTACCACAACAAATAAGTATTCATGGCCTCTATGATTCATAGGAAAAACTCCAAAAAAACATGGATATTCTCTCCCAAGGTCTTCTTGGCATTGGTAATGGCATGTACAAACCAATTTTACAATTGCTTGGCTTGCTAGTGCTACAAAAAAAAAAACCTCTAAATTTTTTCCACCTACTCCTACTTATTCAACCAATACACATACCGCTGCAAATTCACCACTGTATTTGTCACGCAAAAATTCCCAACAACTCTACAAGTGTGTGGTTCTCTCATCCATTGAAATCGTCTCTCCTGAGGAATGCATAGTTATTCGAACTTGTACAATAGTCAAACTCGGAGGTGGTATTCATTTTGTTCCATGAAAATGACCGAACCTTCCTTGAACTTCTTGTAGAACCCTCTAAAATATTTATCTCCTTCATAATATTCACTCCAAATTTCATGAGTGAATGGTTCAAGTTGTATTATCATTCCAACTATTGAAATATTCTTTAGCAGTGGTCTAGAGAGAATGTCTTATAGTCTATTCATGGACACTTTCGTGTACTTAATCAGTAGATGAAATAACTATAAGAAACCTAACCACCTGTAATTCCTCACCTACTACATATTTCTCTGACTTTATAGATATTGAAGGAGTCGATGATCCATATGTATGATGGTATCTTTTCCTAGGAGGTCATTATTCCACTTCTTCACTTCCTATACAATCACAAAGAGCTCCTTATCGTATGTGGGGTAGTCAAGTATTGGTCCATGAAACAACTCTGAGTGGTAGTACACAATCCTTCCTCCTTGGATGAGCACTACCTCTAGTGCATACCCACTATCATTTGTCTCTAGCTCAAAATGTCACTGCAAATTTGGCAAGGCTAAGACTGGAGCATCATTTATTTTCTTCTTAAAGTATTTAAATTCTCTTTATTGTGTCTTACCCCAATGAAATATATTTCCTTTGGAGGTCAAGGAATGCAATGGTGCTTCTACTTTAGAGAAGTTTACAATGAATTTTCTCAAATATCGAGTTGTTTCCATGAAACTTCTGACCTCTGTCATGTTGGTGGGTATATTACATTGAGTGGTGGATGCAATATTCTTCATACCTACCCTCATATCTCCTCCTATAATCATGTGTCTAAGATATATCAAGGAAGTATTTCCAAACTCACACTTTTGCAATTTGGAAATCAAATTCTTCTTCTTCAAGGTATCTAGTACCTACCTCACATGTGAGAAGTGTTGATACAAGTTATTATGAGAAACAAATGAGATACAAATGAAAATATAGAAGAGAAAACATAAATACAATGGAACCCAACTTATAATAATGAACAAAACATAAAAACTGTGTACAACACAAACTGGCTAGAATGGGGTAGCTTAGCTCTAAAGAAAAAGAGATGTTGGCTACATTTCATTCGCAACAAGATTTACATCACACTCCATTTCTTGCTTAAAGGACCTCCTTCACCTCAATTATATATGAGAGAGTGAGAGGAGAATAATTCCCATGATGCATATGTGATAAATTGGTCTAAGTTTACAAAATTCCGTAGGAATTCTTGTGTGGTCACCCATCCCAATACTACTCTATCCCAAGAGAACTTAACTGTGGAGTTCTAATGGGATATAGTGCATTAAAAATATGCTATAGGAATGTGCATAATACCAATAGGAAATCATTACATGATGTCTGTAATTAAAAAATGGAGATGGTGTTACATTACATTCCCCATTCAAATGATGAATATCATGGTTTATCAAAACCATGGATCAAAAACATTGATTCAATTGAAAATGTGTATGGACACTGATATCCACTTGGATCACTCCTCCCACCTATTGAGGAGTCCTAAATCCATTTAACTCAACAGTAGGAACCAAACCTAGTGTTGTTACTCGGAACTGAAATTTGAGTTGCATGCAAATCAATCCCGAGGAAACCTCGAACCACTTTGGATTGGAAATTGCCTCTCCCAACCCGAGAGGGATCTCTCGAATAATGTCACAATATGATCATCATTAAGCATGAAATGGTGGGCAGATTTATGGGTAAATTATAGTTTTGGATTTTTAAAGTTTGGGGTTGGACCAGGAAAACAGTTCATTGGGCATGGAGTCAAGTGAAAACCAAAGAAAAGAGATAATAGCAGTGATCGTAGAACTTGCGGAAAATGAGGAAAAGTAAGTCTATCTTTCAACATTTGATAATCATGATGTAGTAGCAAAAAAATAAAAGGAAAAGGCCATCACAGTGAAAGCATCTATCAAGGATGAATTTTCACTACAACTTTAGAGGAAAAAAAACTGAAGGCTAATAACCAGATGCAGAGCACTTATCTTGAGTGAATTCTAATCAGTCACCATAGAAATGCAACACATATATATCAACTGTGTGTAAGGAGAATATAAAATGAATTCCAAACAAATTTTAACTCAGCTAAAAAAGGAAGGGATAGACAATATGACAATGACGAGAGAAAGAAAATACTGAAAGAATCGACTGTGATGAATCTCACAATATCAAGTGAACACGTCTTTTGTATTACTCCATTCCGGGTTTACAAAATAACTCGGTTTACAAAAGGAGCCCCTCTTCAAAAGAGGTTTTCCCCTCAGGCCCCCCTTGTTGTTCAGCTTCCTCCAACCATTATTTAACTATTCTCACCCCTGGCGATACGTTACATAACTCAGTCTTTAAAAGAAATAATCTAAAATAAACGGTTTGCCTTCTTGGAATTCTGCGACTGCCAGATGCTCTGCCAGCTTCCTTAAACCGTTACTAATCATTTTGACAAGTGGACAGGTATTTCTATGGGGTAGGATAGTTTAGCCGAAAAGTATTCCCTAGAAAATCAGAAAGCCACCTAACAATGTAACTATAGTAGCATTGATAGATGAACCCGACGCTTTTTCATTGTTTGAATGGGACTGTGGATTCTGCATGCGCAAGAGGGCACCACAGTAAAGAGCATTGTTGGGCAGAGGAAACTCAGTTTTGTTATTGATCTCCGGATTCACAACCCTTACGTAAGTTTCCTAACCTAGATAGCAGGCATCTAGGTTTTCAACACGGAGATTCCACATACCAATCATTATCAAGAGATACTAGAATCGTTGTCCAGGCATTGGGGAAAACTGGTGATATGGAATGAGCCACTCCATCCCATTTGTTATAAGTTCCTCTATTGTTTTCAGTCTGATCCCCATAGTCCATCCCGACAACAAAAAAAGAATAGCCATCCATGTAATAGCTTTGGACAATTGTATCATTATTCTGTAGATGATTTCCATGAATCCTCTATAGGTGCCATTAATTATCGAGGTATCAAGCTTTGGTGGCCTATTCATTTGTGCATTCAGAAAATCAAGTTTGAAGACTCCGATTATATTATAATGATCAACAAGCTTAAGTGGAGTTGCAGGAGCTTGGTAAGAGATCCCATTCAAAGTGCAATGTCGTTCCCATTGATCAACTCTGGTGGCTTGTTTTTCAAAACAAAGACCTGAGTGACATTGATCTATCTGTATTTGAAAGACCCTTGTGGATTAGGCCTAGAAGCCTCGACAGATACATTCCACCTGATAGATCTTTCCTGGTTCATAGAGAAGTACTTGTCATAGTAATCATCCGGACCATCTGGAAGAGGCCCTTTTGCCTTACCTTTAGAATTGGAATAATGCAGTATTGCCACACCCGCGACATTGGACCAAATAGTGGTATTAACAAAGAGAGCACTTGCCACCATGTAATAATCATTGTTTGCATTCTGGTCCATTGTTACCAAGAATGAGTAAGACTGACCAGCATGAATATCCAAGTTCGTGTGATTTTGTTGTGATGCATAGGACCCTTCTGTCTCCACAAGTAGAATATTATGATTCTGGATTCTGAAGTTCAAAGAAGTTGAAATCTCGACATTGTGTACCCTACTGTGACAGGTTCTCCCAGGCTGAACATTGCATGTCTCACACTCAATACCACTGGGGACCGAATTATTGTAACGGTAGAGCCCATTCCCATTAAAGATCACTCCATCAGGCATTCCAAGGTCCTTGCCAGCATCAAGGGCTGCTCGTAGATCTTTGTGACTCCTTGTATACCAGTCACCAATAAATATTATCAAATCTTCGTCCGGAGTTCCAAAGGGAACATGAATCACAACACGATTGTTCACAATAACTCCTCCAAACTCTCCTGCGTGAGTATACTGCAGATTTGAGTCTAAAAAAATGGTTGCATAGCTCATCAATGAGATCCTTAGAGTGAAACAGTTGTGCACTTGTGCTTGTCTTTAGTGACTCGTGTATTGGACCAGAGTCTCGACTTTCGGGTTTTCAGAGTAAAAGAGGAGAAGCTCATTCATTTAAAACTCTAAGTCAGCCGAATCTCTGAAATAGAGCTCGGCTAATGTTATTCGTGCGATTTCTTGGTATGTAGCACACTTCTTTCGGGTCTTCTCATGGATTATGTCTTTGAATTTTTGTGTGTGTTGTCTCGTGACTTGGCCTTCAGTGGATAGTTGAGAAATTTGGGCGAAAGTGCCTAAGTAAGTTCAGAAATTTTCAATATCGGTTACAACATAGGCTCCATCTAGGGATGGTACTTTCCCATAAAGTGCCAAGAACAGTAGACCAGGTGCCTTTATCCATTGGGTGACCTAACACAAAAGCTGTAACTTGTAGCCTGTGCCACCTTATTTACTGAGAAAAGTTAACTAGATTGATGTGACCGCATTTTTTCGGTGAAACAAATCAAGGAGATAGGTGATGGACTACGACAATATTTCTTCTCTAATCTGATAGTCAGAATGGGAACAGAGAAAACTAGCACACTGACTGAGAATATCTCCACCATATGCAAACATTAAGAAACTCACCACCATGGTAGCCTCTAACAAGGCTACAAAAGGATCGTTAAAAGAAAAAACCAATGTGTTCATCAACGCTTTCACAATTTAGAAAATTTTGATATACTTCCCAAAGTGGTTGCCTCCATTCATGTTACAGGAATGTTTAAGGGCAACGTTCAACAAGACTTGAATAATCATATATATCTGAACATGTCTTCTCAACGAAAATTCTTTGAGCAAACACTTCATTTTGATTTGAATAAATGTCTAAAGACTTCTTTTTAGGAAGCACTATGTTATTGGTCTTGAGCTTAAAACCATAATACTTGTGCAAGGTGGCCATAGCAGCCTCATATCCTCCTCTGTAGTGTTTATATTTAACGAGAAATTTATACTGCTCTTGTACTTCATCAATCTCAATAAGGAGTTTCTGTGAACGCATTAACTTCTCTTCTTGACTAAACAGATGACATAAATCTGAATAGGCAGATAAAGGGGAGCGAAAATTTTCATACCTATGATGCTTGAATTCTATATCAATCCACCTCATGAAATTATGATCAGAAACAAGGTCTTCAACCAACCTTTGCTGCGAAGTGTCCTTCCAGATTGCTACAAGATTTTGTCTTTTCTTCCATTGTCAAGGAAACATATCTTCTTAAATTCTAATTTGATAAAACTTGTACGCCCAAATGACTTACTCTTTGCAAATACAATCACCAAGTTGTATAACTACGTAAGGATCACTTATTCCCTTGATGTTCTGTTTGATGAAGCACAGGGACGGGAAGTTGAACTTGCCAGATTGACAGGGCACCATGAAAGCCATAATTCTGAGTTCTCCTGCCAGTGAAATCACCATCGAAAACTTTTAATGGAGTTGCCAGAGCATGTGCAAGCAACATTTTCCTATGACCGACTTCTCAACCAGGCCTTAGGACTATGAAAATGTCATTCTCCCAGGGATAGATATCAACTCGATTCCTTGGCAACGGTGCCAAAATGTTGTTACTTAGAACTGAAATTTGGGTTCAATTTAAATCAATCCCGAGGCAACCTCAAACCACTTTGGATTGGAAGTTGCCTCTCCCAACCCGAGAGGGATCTCTCGAATAATGTCACAATATGATCATCAATAAGCGTGAAATGGTGGGCAGATTTATGGGTAAATGATAGTTTTGGATTTTTAAAGTTTGGGGTTGGACCAGGAAAACAGTTCATTGGGCATGGAGTCAAGTGAAAACCAAAGAAAAGAGATAATAACAATGATCGTAGAACTTGCGGAAAATGAGGAAAAGTAAGTCTATCTTTCATCATTTGATAATCATGATGTAGTAGCAGAAAAAGAAAAGGAAAAGGCTATCACAGTGAAAGCATCTATCAAGGATGAATTTTCACTACGACTTTAGAGGAAAAAAAACTGAAGGCTGATAACCAGATGCAGAGCACTTATCTTGAGTGAATTTTGATCAGTCACCACAGAAAAACAACACATATATATCAACTGTGTGTAAGGAGCATATAAAATGAATTCCAAACAAATTTTAACTTAGCTGAAAAAGGAAGAGATAGACAATATGACAATGACGACAGAAAGAACATACTGAAAGAATCGACCATGATGAATCTCACAATATCAAGTGAACACATCTTTTGTATTACTCCATTTCGGGTTTACAAAATAACTCTCCTTACAAAAGGATCCCCTCTTCAAAAGAGGTTGTCCCCCCAGGCCCCCCTGTTGTTCAACTTCCTCCAACCATTATTTAACTATTCTCACCCCTGGCGATACGTTACATAACTCAGTCTTTAAAAGAAATAATCTAAAATAAACGGTTTGCCTTCTTGGAATTTTGCGACTGCCAGATGCTCTACCAGCTTATTTAAACTGTTACTAATCATTTTGACAAGTGGACAGGGATTTCTATGGGGCAGGATAGTTTAGCCAAAAAGTATTCCCCATAAAATCATAAAGCCACCTAATAATGTAACTATAGCAACATTGATAGATGAACCCGATGCTTTTTCATTGTTTGAATGGGACTGTGGCTTCTGCATGCATGAGAGGGCACCACAGTAAAGAGCATTGCTGGGTAGAGGCAACTCAGTTTTGTTATTGATCTCTGGATTCACAACCCTTACATATGTTTCCTGACCTAGATAATACGCATCTAGGTTTTCAGCATGGAGATTCCACATGCCAATCATTATCAAGAGATACTAGAATCGTTTTCCAGGCATTAGGGAAAACTGGTGCCATGGAACGAGCCACTCCATCCCATTTGTTATAAGTTCCTCTGTTGTTTTCAGTCTGATCCCCATAGTCCATCCCAACCACGAAAAAATCATAGCCATCCATGTGATAGCTTTGGACAGTTGTATCATTATTCTGTAGAATGATTTCCATGAATCCTCTATAGGTTCCATTAATTATCGAGGTATCAAGATTTGGTGGCCTATTCATTTGTGCATTTGGAAAATCAAGTTTGAAGACTTCGATTAGATTATAACGATCAACAAGCTTAAGTGGAGTTGCAGGAGCTTGGTAAGAGATCCCATTCAAAGTGCAATGTTGTTCCCATTGATCAACTCTGGTGGCTTGTTTTTCAACACAAAGACCTGAGTGACATTGATCTGTCCGTATTTGAAAGACCCTTGTGGATTAGGCCTAGCATCCCCAGTCGATACATTCCACCTGATAGATATTTCATGGTTCATAGAGAAGTACTTGCCATAGTAATCATCCAGGCCATCTGGAAGAGGCCCTTTTGCCTTAACTTTAGAATTGGAATAATGCAATATCGCCACACCCGTGACATTGGACCAAATAGTGGTATTAACAAAGCGAGCACTTGCCACCATGTAATAATCACTGCTTGCATTCTGGTCCATTGTTACCAAGAATGAGTAAGACTGACCAACATGAATATCCAAGTTCGTGTGATTTTGTTGCGATGCATAGGACCCTTCTGTCTCCACAAGCAGAATATTATGATTCTGGATTCTGAAGTTCAAAGAAGTTGAAATCCCGACATTCTGTACCCTGCTGCAATAGGTTCTCCCAGGCTAAACATTTCATGTCTCACACTCAATACCACTGGGGACCGAATTATTGTAACGGTAGATCATGTTCCCATTAAAGAGCACTCCATCAGGCATTCCAAGGTCCTTGCCAGCATCAAGGGCTGCTCGCAGATCTTTGTGACTCCTTGTATACCAGTCACCGGTAAAGATTATCAAATCTCTATCCAAAGTTCCAAAGGGAACAGGAATTACAGCACGATTGTTCACAATAACTCCTCCAAACCCTCCTGCGTGAGTATACTGCCGATTTGAGTCTAAAAAAATGGTTGCACAACTCATCAATGAGATCCGTAGAGTGAAATGACTGTGCACTTGCGCTTGGATTTAGTGACTCGTGTATTGGACCGAAGTCTCGACTTTTGGGTTTTTGGAGTAAAAGAGGAGAAGCTCATTCATTTAAAACTCTATGTCGGCCGAATCTCCGAAATAGAGCTCGGCTAATGCTATTCGTGCGATTTTTGGGTATGTAGCACACTTCTTCCGGGTCTTCTCGTGGATTCTGTCTTTGAATTTTTGTGTGCGTTGTCTCGTGACTTGGCCTTCAGTGGATAGTTGGGAAATTTTGGCGAAAGTGCCTAAGTAAGTTTGGAAATTTTCAATATCTGTTACAACACCTAGCACTGAGCGCCAATTATACTCTACAACATTTAATGGTGGAATGGTTCTCCACATGTTGCGATCCGACCAAATGATTGATGAGATTTATGTAGTGATCGATAGGATGTCTTCTTATGAAAAAATCCTCCTTCAGTTTGAACGTTCTCTTTTTGTATTTTATCTTATAGGTGGGACCGATACAAGGTAAATGTTGGTATAAACCAGCTGGGTAACAAAGGGAAATGCCTTAACTGTTGAAGAAGGATGAGTTTGGGATAACCCTTCTAATTAGACATACAGAGAATGATTATTACACCTAAAACAAGCCTAGTACTAATACATTAACCTACTAGTGTTCCAATTATTGACTGAGATACAATTATCAAAAGAAAACATACATGCAATAAACGATGGCAGAAAAATAGTTTTCTTTACTCTAATCATCAATCACATATTAACACAATGATCTACTTTTCACCATTAAAGACAAGAACTATAAAAATATTGAATTAGATAACTTATCAACAGATTTAGAGGCTCTTACTTGTTACAAAATCCATTCATGAGATAAAATCAGAAATAATTCTTCTTCATATCCAATTATACACGTTTTTGATGAAAAACACAAACTTGTCTCTAGTCCTAAACAAGAATTCTCAATTAAGGCAGCTCTAAAATAACTCTTTACAAATCCAAAAAATGAGGGTCTTTGCAACAACCATCGACCCCTTGCTAACATGTCGATCCTCTTATTTATAACATATTATTAACTAAAAATAACTATCAAAAGTGAAGCTAAGTAAAACAAAAAATAACCACATGGCACTTTCATCTCTCAATCTTCTAAGATTCATCAAATGATCTCACTTGAGTGGATGACTCTTCTCATACTCCGACCATTTGACAAAGAGATCCTCGCATGTCTTGGCATACGAGAATTTATGTTGTTCCATTGGGATCGAAAGGATCTCTCTTATCTCTATTCCCTGTGCCCGATAATTGACTATTCTATCACTTAACTACTGCAACACAATTTGATCCTTGATCGGGTGTTCAATGAAATGTTGCACTTGTCTTGGAGCCATGTTTGCCACCTTTTCTATCTATGCATCCCATGACGAGTCTCGTTCAGCATGTAATTTGAGTATGTCATGCAAGTCGACAAAGTCATCAGGTGTGTCGAATTCAAGGAGATTGATGTTTTTCATTTCCCAGTTGATCTTGGTCCAACTCTTTTCACACTCGACCCATTTCTCTTGGATTTCTTGATGAGGTTCTTGAGAAATTTTTAGCCAATATTTGTCCAACTTCTTTATGAGTTCGATGTTGCTTTCCGTTAGTACCCAGATGTCATTCTCTTCGGCATCTCTGCCTCGTTGAACCACGCTGATGTAGTCGATCCTTTCCATGGCTTGGTGTGATTTCTCATAACACATTTCCATATCCTTGCACGTCACCAATGCCATGAGGGTGTCTTCTTGAAGCTCCATTATCCTTGCAATGAATAGGTGCTACTCATCTGTAAATTTACTATAGGCCTCCTAGAATTCACTTCTCAGGAACAATGCGGCTTGTGTGGCATCCTAGTAATATTTTTCCAAATGGTGCAGATGTTCCAAATCCTTTAGCATAGCAGACAACTCCTCTTCATCTATTTTCACTCTATACAAGGTGGCATCTGTGATTGTCATCCCTCTGCGTATTCAAATGTCTTGGCATGCTCCGTGTTAATCAATTTTTCCTCTGTGGTGATGAGGATGGAGCGATCTAGAGTAATCATCCTCTTCTTGGTGGTTCTCTTCAGAATATCTTTCCTTTTCCAGTCATAGGAGATGGCCTATATATCAACAACTTCATCCACAGGATTAGATATTTTTTTATCTCCCCAGGTAAGCATATTTCCCAGGGTTCCGATGGTGTATATTTGTTTAAGATTGGGTTATTGAACCTCTTCCATGTGTTTTGAAGGTTCAACCTCTAGTTGTTTCTCATTGGGGGGTTGAGTACCGGTTGAAATTGAAGCATCGGGGGTAGGCTAGGTACTTAATTGATAATCATTTATTGAGATGTTGATTTCCTACTGTGGAACTTCTTCCTTTTGTGTGCCCAACCCTGGCTCATCCGTCAGACTATCCATTTGGGTGTCCTATAAATTGAGTAGATCAGTGTCTAAGACACTTTTGATCTCCTGGTCATTCTGTGGAAGGCACCAAATTTGAGCATCGAGAGTTGGGGAAGATGCCTTCTCGAGCTCCTTCTCCTCTTTTATCTACACCATAGTCACCAGGGACACCTCCGAACTTTCCTCGTCATCATAGATTGTTATCAAGTCATGGAGGGGGTTTGGTGCAATTTCTCTCCTTGATGTTCTTTATATCTCTAGCTGAGCTAAAATGTTCCTCGGTGATCTGGCCCATGGCGCTGTAACTTCAGGGTTATTTAACCCGAATATTTCGTCAATTTGTATTAGATCAAGCCCGCTTGTTCGACAACATAGGTATTCCAACAGAGGACGAACAACTTCAGTAACCACTCACATAACCAGATCAAAGATCAACACACCGATGTTTTCACATGGTAATACCCCTACGGGGAAACATCCACGGCCCCAGCCAATGCGGCCACTTGGAGTTTCTCACAATCGATCATCGACAAATGACCCTCCATGCTCTTTAAATAGAGATCATGGACGAATCAGGTGTTAAGCCATAGATCAATAGCCGTTAAGATTGAGGAGAGTATGAACCGTCGGATCACTCTATGTTGAGAACATATCGTGACTGTCAGATGTCCTAACTACAAATGCATACTAAAGAAACACACTAAGAAACACACTTTTAACTAACGACATATTAGACCAAGTAGATCTTAACTAACTCCTAAGTGTCTAAATATCCTAACATCCCCCCTTAAGAACAACTTGGGATAGGATTGAAGGATTTAC
>ML791231.1:340679-365644 GCA_009831015.1 Picea engelmannii
ACTACAACACTAAGTGCTTTTGGAATTGAGCATATATAGTGCGCAGCTATCTTTGAAACAAAAGACTTCCCTGGGTTGATAATTTATGTTTCACTTGGTTGTTTGAAATTAATTAAGCAATTATAGTGACCAACAGTCATGATAATAAGCAAAGATAAAACCATTTCTCAAAATGAAGTTGAACCAGACTGTGCAAAAGATCAAGTGGTACCCAAGAAGAAAACAAATGACAGAGGCTTTTTAGGGTTTTTTGAGTGCTCAACACCACCTTAGGAACCAATGTTCCTCATTTCTTCATGTTCCCTCGAGATATGGGGAAACTTTTGTTCAACCTGAACCTTGGTGAGTCACTTGCATTGTTGAAGTTGTTGTCCTGCTTGTACTTGGTATTAGCCTATTGACATATTTCATGAATTTTTTTTTGGAGGTGATGGGTCCATTAAAAAAATATGGCTACATGATCTACCTTGGTCGAAGTGTGGGATGAATCTTTCAATGAAGATGCAACAGGAAGATCTTTAGCAATGGGGGTTAATGGATGGAACCCCAAGCACACCTGAAAAGAGCCATGGCAAATAGAGATATTCCAAACATATGGAAGACTCATTATATGGAAAGGAGCATCCATATATTGGACCATTGGGTAAGGGAGCATCGGGAATGTACCACCCCCCATCCCAGCTAAGGAACATTACTATGTGAAATACTCATAAAAATGAAAATTTATGCTAACTAAATAATTTCCTATAGCTTACAACTATGAATTGCATACAAATCTAATTGTTAAATGTTAAATTTAATTATATGAATCTACAACATGATAAAACAACATAAAATTCAACTATTAAACTCAATTTCAACAACATATAAATCAGTTTGATACACAGAGTTAATGCACAACACATCAACTCATAATACAAATAATAACAGGATAAAACACTTATATTTTATAAATATTTTTGCAACCAGTTGCTTGGGATGGACACTCCACCCAACCATAGACTTGATGCTCCAAATATCAATATAAAGTCACCTCCGAGTTGAGGCTAGTAGTCCAAAAAATAGGGTCATCTCTCATTGTCAACTCATAGCTTAGAATTCTCACAACCCACTGATATTATCCTACAACTATCCTTATTTTCCACTAGCTCTCTTCCTCTTTACCTACCCAACCGAAGGAATGTAACCCTTCATTGTTCTCAGTCCCATGGTCATCCCATTCATTTATCAAGGTCTCTTTGTCATATGTAACCATGAATATCTTAGTTGGGAACACAAGGGAACTTACTTATAGGAAAATTACGAGCAACCAACAAAAAACACTTGTTGTTACAGTTCAAGTTACACAAGAGTTCACTCTTCGGCCCTGACAACCTAGCTCTTCAATATTCATCTCCAAAATTCTCCAGATATGCTCCATCATTCTCTATAATTTCCCCTCCATTATTGCTCCATCTCGAAACTCTCTTTCTTGTTCTCTACTTGTTGTTCATGCACAAAAACTAAATGTGTAAAACTATTGTAGCTACCCATACAAATTTCCTCTCCTTTGTCTTGCTTTCTTGACTCACACACTTCCTCAATATGATTGTACTCAACCCCCCCATGATTCAAATAACTATAGGATGTGACCACTCACACCCACCCTCTTACATGCATTCAATGATTGGCTTTGGGAACACTCAATAAAAAATTATAAGCTTCATATACCAATAGAAATTTTAGGGAAAATGAGTTGAATTAGTATACATGGGTAATTCCCACTTGGACCCCCTCTTGACCATTCTCTTAGATCCTCCCCTCTCTTGTGGATTAATTCAAACCCCATCTCTGTCCATGCCCCCTTAGTAGTTGGTAACACATTTTATTATTGAAACATAGACATACAATTCACATATTACATTGCTTGGTCATAGCCAAACATTGTATCTAAATTAAGCATTAATTAAACTGTGGATTATAGTGGGGATGTTACATGGAACCAATTCAATGGAATTATTGACTTGGCAGTGCAGAGGTAACCTTGTAGGTAAAAAAATATCTTTGTTCTCCTCTGCAATATTGTCAATCTACTTATGTTGTATAGAAAGGTCTTAGGCCGATGTTGTAGTGGTTGCAATGACCTTCTATTCGCCTTCTCACTAGATCGTGAAGAGGGGAAAATTTTTGGTCTGAGAGATTACTTTGCAACACTATTTTTCCGAGATTAATGAAGTGTAATTATTCAAAGCTACCTATGGTACCTTGTACCTCCTAGAGTAACAATGGCACTGTGGGGCCAAGACTCATAGATGGAATGATGTTTCCACATATATTATTTTCCTAAAATAACATCATAGACATCAAGTGGAGCAACATCAAATAGTACCTCATCCTTTAAGGGATTGATGAAATAGGATAGACGACACTATTGGATGACATGGATGTCTCATCCCTGGCTCAAACATCCAATGGTGTATGGTTGGGGGTGTGATATTGTTGGTAGCTTCAATCTCTTGAAAAAATTGGATGAGATCAGGTTCTTCTGACTCCCACTGTAAACAATGAAATGTAGTGGGGTCCCCTTTACCCACACATACAAGTGGAAGAGGCACAACCCCTCCATGGGACCCTTTGGTTCTTATGGTTGTATTTTTGTCGCTGCAATGGTAGTAGTGGGTTATGCATCGACATATTTTTCCTTTTATTGTGATATGAATCAAAGTATGAGTCAAGATCTTTTTCTTTTTCGTTTAGCTCATCCACTAATGACTGTTTTGAGCTAAATTCATTGGTTTTGTGCTAGGGAATTTTTTGGAACTCACACCACTTTCTAGTTCCTTTCTTACACTTCTCATTACCCTTATTTTCCTATGGATTAAACTGGATCTCTTGAGGTTGGACTTCCTTGATTTTTCCTTCATTCTGTGAGTTAGGGATTCATTTTCCATGCTTCGGTTTTGGCATATTTGCAAACCTGAGATATCGCTTACTCCATTGCTTGAATTTATGCTTGATTTTGACTACATATTGATAAGAATCTCCAAATGAGGAGATTTCCAAGAAATACATCTCTGTTTGGATGTACTTGTGCATACCACTGAGATACTTCAAAAACTTATGCCACTTAGAGTATTTGATACCTAGCTTTGAGCACAAGATATGAAATATGTTAGTGTACTCTAAGACTGTTTGGTTTCTTTTCGGACATAGAGTCGTCCATCTAATGTAGTGGTCAAAATAGTTTCCAATAGGGTATAAATACTCCTTGAGGGCATCTACAAAGGCCGCTCAAGTGGGTTCTTTCCCAAATGGCGTAGATCCATTTGTAGTGTACCTCTACAAGTAACCTTCCCACCAAGCTATAACATGCTTTAATGAGAATGAAGGTGATCTTTTCTCTCTCCAAGAATTTTTCGATAGAGTAATAAACTTCTAGCAGATTCAACCATTTTTTTAGAGAATTTGCATCTATCTGGCCTTCAAATAAGGGGATATCAAAATTGACTTATACCTTGAAGTGTGTCACACATTTAAAATGGATTCTTTTTGAAGATTCCTCGACTGCCATCATTAGTCATTGAAGGATTTGAGTGAATTTGTCCATCATCTTGTTCCTTTGTTGCACGAGGGATTCCTCAAACAATTTCTTGAAAGGATCTCTTACTCCATCATCTCTCTTTTCTTCCACCATGGGAGGTCTCTTAGGTTGGTGAGAGAAATTTTCCTCAAGTGAAACTATCTCAAGACCCAACTTTCTATACCTTAACCTCATTAGGGACATGCTATGAAAAATGATAAGGAGCAGAATACTCTGATACCACTCATCCATATTATGCTAAGAACATAATGAGATACAAACTAAAATATAGAAAAGAACACATAAATACAACATAACCCAACTTTTATTAATGAATAAAATATAAAAACATTATAGAACACAAAATGGATAGAATGGGATACCTTATCTCTGAAACAAAGAGATTTTGGCTATGCTTCATTCACAACAAGCTTTACATCACACTCCATTTCCTGCTTAAAGGAATTCCTTCACTTAAATTATATATGAGAGAGGGAGAGGAGAATAATTCCCATAATGCATGTGGGATAAATGGGTCTAAGTTTACAAAATTCCATAGGCATGTAAAACATTAGGACTTCCTGGGTGATCACCCATCCCAGTACTAATCTATCCCAAGTGCGCATAACTGCAAAGTTCTAATGGGATCCGGTGCATTAACTCCATGTTGTAGGAATGTACATAAGACCACTAGGAAATCATTACATGATGTCTGTAATTAAAAAATGGAGATGACATTACATTAGATTCCCCATAAAAAGGGTGAATATCATGGTTTATCAAAACCATGTCTTGAAAACATTGATTCAGTGGAAAAGGTGGATTGCCACTGAGATCCACCTAGATCAAGATCCACCTAGATCAAGTGTTCATTCCAAGTATTGTTGAAGATGAGTATGTCAACCAAATATTCCCTTACAAAAGATTCAATGAAAGGGTGTAACACGTCGTTCATTAGTGTCATAAATGTCGTAGGTGCATTTCATAATCCAAAAGGAATTACTAACCACTCATACAAAGCTTGTCTTTTTTTTAATGTTGTCTTACACACATCTTCTACTTTGATCCTCACTTGGTGGCAACCTGATTCGAGGTTGAGATTAGTGAAAAATTTGGCTTGTTGTATTCAATCCAACAAGTCATCAATCCTTGGAAAATGATATCTATTCTTGATGGTGATATTCTTTAGGGAATGGTAGTCAATTCACATTCTCCAGCTTCCATATTTCTTTGGCACCATGATGATGGGAGAGCCACATGGAAATGTATTGGGTTTGATGACTCCCTAATTTAACAACTGTTGCATATTCCTCTTTACTTCATCTACATCGATGAAATACTACCTATATATCTTAATGTTAAGAAGTGGTGACTTCGACAACAACTAAATATGTTTTTTAACCTCTTTCTTGGGTGGTAGTTCCTCAGGATATTGAAACACTTATAGGATTTAATAAATTTGTGTAGTTTTTGAATTTGCTCACCACTACATCCTTCAAAGGATACCTTAATCCCCAACTCTCTACCTTCTCCTTGCTGATTTCCTTCTCTCAAGAATAATAAGACAAATTTCTTTGTACTTCCCATGATTTTTCTATCCTGATTAGCATTGATTAGAGAGTTATTATGTTTTTTCCTTGTGTGCATTTATGGCATAAACATTTCCATAATTGACTAGCTTGTAATATGTTTCTCTCCTTCTGAAAATGGAATCCCTTATGTACAAGTATGTGCTTCCAAATATGATTCAACATTTATCCATAAGGGCCACATCTGCAAATACTTCATCCTCAAAAATTTTATTGATAGAAAACTTAAATTTCAACTTCTTTCTCACATTCAATTCCACATATTTCCTTAACCAACCCAGGGGATATGTATTGAATGATATTGAGTCTCCATCCAAATATTCTCAATCGATTAAATAGAGATCAAGTTGGATTGTGATTCAGGATCAAACAAATAATACACCTTATTCTATTTCATGTTGATTTTAATGCAGAAAAGTGAGGTAATGTCCTTTTCCTCCTTATGACTGCAGCCAACTAATGCCACCTCTTTCCGAAGATTAGTGCAATTGATATTCCCTTTCATTTCCAAGGTTCTATCCACTCATTCCTCAACATCCACTGATCAATGCTTTCTTCTTATTTTTTATGGAAATATTTGGGGCACTTCCTAGTGTGTAATTTCTGAAAAATATCCTTAATGTGTCCCTTTTGATCACATCCTTTACATTTTTGTATGGAAGGAGTTTCTTCTTGTGTTGTTTCCATAATATTCTTCGCATTCCAATTCTTCTTGTTTTTCTTCTTTCTCTGCTTCTCTTGTGATTTTTCTTGCTTTTGTGTACTGGTTTGTTACTTCCACTTGTCTCCCTCAAGGTACTGTGATTTAATATTGGCCTCATCAATCGTATTTGGTCTAAATATAATCATTTTTCTACAAATATCAAGTAACAATTCCCCCAAATACTTAACTAACATGTATGGCCTTTTGAGAGAGACTCACATATGAATTTCTCTCTTCTTGAACTCTGTGGTGAATTCCTACACTGATTTTCCTCGTCTCTACCTAAAGTAACACCATACTATTTTTTGGTGTTCCTCATATCTTATGGGGTAAAAATGATATTTGGTCATGTCCTTGAACACCTCCCAATCAATCAATCATGACTCATTTCCTTGTGTTCTACTTACTTCATTACTCTCACACCATGCCAAAGCACTGCCTTCAAGCTTCAGCCGAGAAAAACCAATATTTTGTTTTCCAATTACTTCATTCATGGTGAATTATAATTCCATATGTTATGGCCATTGGTTCATCTTGATAGAATCCACTTTCCTGGCATATGGCTTGATGCCAACCTTGGCCTCCACATAGAAGGGTACCTATGTCTTGCTATAGTTTCACTCTCCCATATATAGCTCAATCTTACACTTTGTGTTTGGATTATTTTCTTCCTTCTTGGGGCCTTCATGAAAATCCTTTGTTGATGGTGTTTATCTACACTTTAATACCAATAAATGTGACACCATTGATTTCGATGTGGCCAAAATTTTCTCAAATTGATCCAATCTGTTCCTGGGATCATCTCTCTTGTGTTTTTCATAATGTTCCCCTACCATTATTGGTGCTCTACTTCACTCTACCATCAGAAAAAACTCATATCCACTTATTTCATAATCACTGTAGGTACTGACCATACATGTCTCACTAGGTGCATTCAAATTTATACTATGATACCATATGATCTGTAAATAGGATGATTATATCCTATCTATATCATCAACACATAATCCTATGCAACTACTATAATCTTATCTCTCACCAGCTTATGGAAACTCAACCCGCCTAGCCAAATTCAAGTTGACCAATTTATCAGGATGTCAAATTCCCCAAAGGTGACTCAGAAGTCAATTCAGACGAAAGAAAAGTCGACCAAGGGAACCAAATTGACTATATGGAACCCCAGTTGAATAGAGAATGGAACCCATTGAATAACAAAATTTTTATCAAATAAGGAAGAGGAGAATGGATAAAAATGAAGAAGAAACACTCACAAATGAGTCAAGTTGACCAATAATGAAGAGAATAACTCATAGGGTTAATTTAACATTCAACCATGAAGAGAAAACCTCTTAAAGTCAGATTAGGAAACCAACTGTTGAGGAAAATGTTTGAAGGGAGAATTTCACATCCATTAGCATGAAAAAACAATGGAGGACAATTTTGATAACGCACGACATATAGAAACATCTAGGGGTGATTTTAATAACCCACAACAAATAAAAAATGTTGGAAGGCGATTTTGATATTCAACAATAGAGAAAAACATCCAAGGAAATAATAATTGTTCAGAAAATAGTAGATTGGAAATTATGGTCTATATATGATTTGTGGGAAAAGGAAAAATCCCCAGCAAGGTTGAGAACATCAAGCACAACCTACGGGTAAAGTGTGTGTTGACGATTAAAATCACAACGAGAATTTTTCTAGCAAAGTATTGCTAAAGCCTATTATTATAAGCTAACGATATATATAATACTAGTAGGTGGGACCCCCTTGTAGATTGGAAGATCAGATTTGGTTCTTGTTCGACACTGCTTACAGGTGTAACATCAACGACCACCCAGGCTAGTGCATGCTACTCTAGAAAACACTTTTGTTTTCTCTGCAGAACATACTGTAACATACCCAACATCCAACTGAGCTATGCCACATAATGTTTTTTGAGCTGCATGCAATTAAAATATATACACACAAAAATCTTGTTGAACATTATATATAAAACATAAATAGACAAATACATTTTGTAAATGCATGGATTCATACTGCGATAAAACTAATCATATACATGAAACATATACATCCAATACCCATAAATATAAATACAATTATAACCACACATAAGATAAACCCATAAAAATACACACGTAAATAACAATGCAACATGTAATGTTATCACACAGTTGACACTTATCTTGGTAATAATATCACCAAATGTGTGCAGACCTTCCACGAACCTCCCAGCCTTATAACACACTCCGCATCACTCTTAGTATTGGGTCACCCCCGAGATGTGACTAAACTCCACCCAGGTAAAGGGTTCCTAACCAGGATAATGGATCATGGACAACAGGAAAGACTCTGTCAAATGTGCCAACTCAAACTAACATCCTACAATCTCTCATTCCCCACATGCCTGTACCACCCCAGGAAGTGTGACCCTTCTCTGCTTAACAATCCTTCAGCTGCCCCACTTCCTTTCAGGGCTTTAGCAACAGGTTGGACAAGACATATCAGAGCCCTGTAGCTGTAGTTTAGCACCTTCAGGAAATCAATTCACAAAAATTATCTCACCCAAAGAGAAATTTCTCACGGGTCTGACAACTTGCCTCTTTAGTATCCCACGGGCCTGAGAACTTGCCTCTTTAGTATCCATCTCCCAAGAAAAGCCAACTACACAAACATATATGGCTATGGATACAGGTTCAGGTACAATGACAGGAATGTACAGAGGATAGCTGACTGCGTGAGTGCAATATCATGGTATGGCTGAATAGATGATTCCAATGATGGAAGGAATCCTGGAAAATGAACTAATTCCAAAACATATGTATGCATGTCCCCAAATTGACACTTGTCATGTTGGGAGCTACTTTGGCCCACTTGTGACGCAGACCCCTTGCCCTCGGGCCGAGATCTGCACAGGATCTTCACTAAAACCATGCCAAGGGTTAATCAAACCCTTTGTTTGAGCCACAAAGGACTTCGGGTTTTGAGGGTTGGAGAGTCCCGATATATCCGCACAGCTCTTAACAAATGTCGAAATATGAATTGTCAATGAGGGTTGACCACTCCAACGCACACCACCTATTGCCACTAAATTCATCTTTTCGGGACTTGAGCGAACGACCCAACAATCATTCCACTTGCCTTAGGATTCCTCGAATTCTGAAATGCCGGAATGCTGAAATGGGCTCAACGTCCCATGGAATGCGTGATTGATGGCCTTTCAGGACTCTGCATACCAGGAGTTCATGATTCTTGATCCCAACTCACTTGCCACACCAACTCCCGAATTCTGAAATAGTGACCCTTTTTCAAGATTTCGTGTACCGGGGGTTTGAAACTCTCGGTTCCAAAAATCAATTGTCCCCTCTACTTCCCAGACCCTGAAATGCCAAAATTTCAGGATTCCATTCCAAAGACACTTCGCATTTCGCGACTTCGGGGTTTTCAGTGCAAAGCGCCTTGGCTCCTTGTCATCAGGGGTTTTGAAATGTCGAACCCTGAAATGCCAAAATGCCAATGTTTCTCACTAAAGGCACGCCACATTTTGCAACTTTGGGGGTTTCAATGCCAAGGGTCCCGATCCTTTGTCATCGAAATTTTTGGTATGCCGAACCCCGAAATATTGAAATTTCACCCTTAGCAATCCTTTTCGCGATTCAGGTTTTAGAGTGACCAAGGATTTTGGTCTGCACTCCGAAATTATGGATCTCGAATTTTTTGAAATGATTTGATGGCTCAAACTGATCATGATCAATGGTTCACATTGATTCTTGATGTCAAGGTGGCGTATCTGTCCAACTCCTAACCACCTTGCAGCTTCTCTGGATCCTACGACCCTCGTGACTTCGTGAGTTCTCCACAGAGAATTCTAACCACCAAATGCACTCCTCAATGACTTCTGTCCAAATGAATCGGCGTTCCCCCTCCTAAAATTAACTTCTATGAGATGATTTTTGCCTTCGTCTCCCTTTGAGCACTCCAAAGGTGTTATCCTTCCTGAGCTTTCACTTGTAAGCTCAAGCTTCCCAAAAAAATCCCTACTCGCACTCCTTGCAGAAATATTCAAATAACCCCTAGTTATTTGAGTCTCCGACCCTGTGCACTCCTTGCAATAGTGGTCCTTCAACCTTCCTTCTAGATTTATAAAATCCAGGGCTTCAATTGGCCCGCGCACACCTTGCACAACCTTGTTCTTCACCTGCACTTCAGCTGGTATGAGAACAACGGTATCTCTCCTGAGCTTTCTGAGATAAAACTCAGACCCTTGTCAACACACACCTTGCAGACGTTCGCTGCATTCCTTGCAGGAATTCTCAGGAAGAGAAACAATTGAAACTCATTCTTCTCCTCTCTCAGAATTCATACACTCAACATGAAATCATACATATAACACAGCATTGAAACAAATGCATACAGAGAAACAAAGCAATTGTAAACATACCATTCAACAAATGTAAACAGTAAGCTTCACAACACCATGAAAATTTAGTCAAATCTTCATATATTAACTCAAGTGCTCCTGTACATGGGTTCTTCTCTACGGCTCTCCGCTACATCTCTACAACTTATGAATTCTGAATGATCATAAAGTTACAATGATACAAGGGTGGGGGTGTCTATATGTGTTTTCCCTCCTATACTTATAAACTGTCTAATCTAACATTCATACCTACCTAATTTACATTAACAGACTTAAATGCCTAATACATTCAGCAGATGAGATTAATCTCTCCATATCTGTTCATATCTCCAAGACATAAATGTAAGTATGCATTTTCCTAGCTATTACATTAATGCTTCAAATTTCAAAATTTAAAACGTTTTCATAAAAATGTGCTCCTTTTTCCCATCTGCGTGTCTAGCTGTTCCTTTGGCTAGGCGCGTGCTTCGGCTTTGGTTTTGTACGATGCTCTTGCATCATACTCCCTCGCTTGAAAATTTTCATGAACTCCTGTTCATGAGCTCTTGCACGGTCTGTCCATGCCTATGATTTGTTTCTTCATCCTCCCAACTGACATTTTCAACTGGATGTCCCTTTCACTTGACCAAGTATTCAAAATACTCTTCCCTCCTAGTCTTTCTTCTAATCCTCTTGTCAATTATGCCTTCCATCTGTGGCTTTTTAGCTACAGGCATTTGTTTTTTCCATTGAATTTCTTTTTGTTCCTCCTCCACTCCTGCTTCTTTAGCTATGTAAGGGTACAAATCCACAACATTGAATATCGGTGAGATTCTGACCCCATCGGGTAATTCAATATCATATGCATTTGCCCCAAATTTCCTTATGACCTTGCATGGTTCAATCTTTTTCATCTTCATCTTATTATACGTTCCCCTTGGGAACCTTTCCTTCCTCAGATGTGCAAGAATCAGATCACCAAATTCAAATTGAAGTTCTCGCCTGTGTTGATCTGCTCTCCGCTTGTATTCTTGACTTGAATTCTGCAATCACTCCTTAATTTGGCTGTGAATCTCCTTCATTCCTTCTGCAAAGTCCTCTGCATTAGAACTTCTAAATTCATCTTGATCTGCCTCTTTCAATTCAGAAACTCCTCTTGGCTGCATTTCATATACAATATGGAATGGACTCTGCCCTTTTCTTCTATTAAGTGAATCATTGTAAGAAAATTTCGCCTGTGGAAGAATGTGATCCCATTGACTGTGGTGTTCAGTCACTAAGCTTCTTAACAAATCTCCCAAGCTCTTGTTCACAACTTCTGTTTGTCCATCCGTCTAAGGATGATATGATGAACTAAAAGACAAACTTGTCCCCATCTTCTTCCATAAGGTCCTCCAGAAATGCCCTATGAACTTGGTATCTCGATTAGACACGATACTCTTTGGCAAGCCATGAAGTCTGATGACTTCCTTGAAAAGCAGGTTCGCAATATGAGTTGCGTCACTGGTTTTTTGGCATGGTATGAAATGTGCCATTTTTGAAAATCTGTCGACTACCACAAAGATCGAATCATATACTCTTTGTGTCCTTGGCAGTCCCAATATGAAATCCATGCTCACTACATCCCACGACCTTTCAGGTATGGGTAATGGTTGGTATAACCCTATGTTCTGCCTTTTTCCTTTCGTGTGATGGAAAATTCTGCACCTGTCCACAAATTTCTTGACATCTGTCCTCATCCCTAGCCAAAAATATGAGCCATTCAACTTTGAGAACGTCTTGTCATGACCGAAATTTACGGCCAATCCTCCACTATGTTTTTCCTTTAGTAGATTCTCCCTCATGGAGCATTTTGGAATACATAGTTGATTTCCTCTGAACAATAATTCATCCTGGATCATGTATTTAGTCCATTGGCTTCTGTCCCTGAGAATTGGATTCTCAGATGCCTCATATGCCTCTTTAAAATCTGGATCATCCCTGTACATTTATTTAAGTTTATCAAAACCTAAAGTCTTGACTTTGAATTCCTGCATAAGCAAACATTTCCTGCTCAAAGAATCAACAACTTTGTTAGCAGTTCCAGAAATATGCTTAATCACAAAAGTAAAATTTTTCATGAATTCAACCCATTTAGCATGCTTTTGGTTCAACTTCTCCTGTCGAGTCACAAATTGTAAAGCGTGATTATCATTGTACAAAACAAACTCCTTGGGAACCAAATAGTGTCTCCATTTCTTCAGCGCTTGTATGACTGCATAGAATTCCTTGTCATATGTGGAATACTTAACCTTCGCTTCATTCAGTTTTTCACTGAATTATGCGATCGGTCTGTCATCTTGGCTCAAGACCACTCCAATTGCAAATACACTTGCATCACACCTGACCTGGAATGTCTTGCTGAAATCCGGCAAAACCAAAATTGGTTGCTCAGTGATCTTCTTCTTTAGTAGGTTGAAACTCTTCTCTGCTTCCTCCGTCCAGTGAAAAGATTTATGTCTTTTCTTCACTGTATCCATCATCGGTGCACTAATTCCACTGAAGTTTCGGATAAATTTCCTGTAGAAGCTAGAGAAACCATGGAAGCTTCGTACTTCAAATATACTCTTCGGCGATGGCCAATCCTTAATCACCTTTATCTTTTCCGGATCCATTTTCATATCATTTGTAGAGATAACAAAACCCAAATAAATGAGTTATGTTCTCATGAATGACGGTTTCTTCATATTAATCAACAATTTCTCCTATTGTAATCTCCTCTTTACTGCAACTAAATGCTTTAAGTGTTCTGCTTCTATCTTGCTGAAAATTAATATATCATCAAGATATACAATGACGAATTTCCCAATGAAATCCTTTAGGACTTTGTTCATCAACCTCATGAAAGTATTGGGTGCATTCATTAAGCCAAATGGCATGACAAGACATTCATACATCCCCTCATTCATCTTTAATGTTTTCTTCCATTCATCACCTTCCCTCATTCGAATTTGATGATATCCTCTTTTCAAATCAATCTTTGAAAAAAACTTTTCTCCACTCAAGCAATCCATCAAGTCATCCATCCTTGGTAATGGAAATCTGTATCTGATGGTAATTTTATTAATTTCCCTTGAGTTTGTACACATTCTCTAGCCTCCATGTTTCTTTGGGATGAGCATTGTCGGAACAACGCATGGACTCAAGATTTCTCGAATCAATCCTTTGTCTATTAAGTTCTGGACCTGCCTCTTAACTTCTTCATTTTCCTGTGGCATCAACCGATATGCTGCTTTGTTCGGTAAGCTGTCTCCAGGTATAAGATCGATATGATGACTTATACTCCTGATAGGTGGCAACGAACAAGGTAGTTCTTCCACTACTATATCAGCAAACTCTCCCAGCAACTCCTAGATCTCTTCGGGTAAATCATCTATCCTCATACTGGTCAAAACAATTTTGGGCTTCCTGACCACAATAAATTGTGTGTGTTCCCTCTTCTTAACCTCATCAAGAAGTTCCTTCCCACTCATGAGAAGTACATTATTGCTCATTTCTATTTTCACCTCTTTATCCTTAATTGGCAACAATATGTGAGTCCTACCATTTTTTTCCAGGGTGTACGTGTTCTTTCTCCCATCATGAACTATGTTTCTGTCATATTGCCATGGTCTACCCAACAATATATGACAAACATCCATGGAATTGCATCACATAATATTTCATCTTTATATCCTCCTATTTTAAATTCAACTAAACACTATTTAGTGACATTTACCTGATGTCCTTTTTGTAGCCACGAAACTCTATATGGGCTTGTATGTGCAACAGTCTCCAGCTCCAGCTTTTCTACCATCTCTATAGATATGAGATTGTCTATGCTACCGCTGTCCACTATGACCTTGCATACCCTATCTTTGGTTTTGCAAGCAGTTTGAAATAGATTGTTTCTTTGGGCTGGGTTCTCTGCCTCCTTCTCCAGCTTCAAGAGAACTTTCCTCATCATCAAATATCTTCTGCCCTTAGCGTCTTCTACCTAAAAATTCCATCCTTGAGCTTCGACAATGTGAGTTTCACCACCATCTTTCTTCCTATCTAGACACTCATAGGATTTATGTCAGAATTTTCCATAGAAAAAACATTTCACTTCACCTCCTCTGCCTCTTCCTCTTCCTTTGGCTCGAGGAAAAGTATTCCTATCAGCATACTACTTTCCTTGTGAGATTCCTCCTCTTTCAGGTTGAGTTTGAGGTTTCTTTCCCTCTTCCTTAGGTATCTGAGTTCTGTCTTGGGCAATTGTTTTGCCTCTAGCTTGACTTCTACCTCGGCCTCTTTGACCTTACTTTCGGCTCAACTTCTCTTCATATTTTAGATCTATCTGATAAGAATCTTCCACATTTCGAATGGTCATCATGCTCATATCATCTTGAATGTCATATCGCAGACCATTCATGTACCTAGAAACCTTTTCATCATCGCTTTCCTGATGACCTGCTCTGATGTTTATTCTGTAGAATTCTTCAGTGTATTCCTTTACTGATATCAGCTTCTGTTTCAAATTATGCATCCTTCGAAACAAAGTGATTTGATAATCCTTGGGTATAAATTTGGATTTCATATTTGCAACCATTCTATCCTAGCCTTTGATTTTCTGCTTTCCCTTGCAGCGTCTGTCAGCCTGCAGTTCATCCCACCATAGTGTTGCATGCCCTTTAAGTCTAGTAATGGTATCTTTGACTTTCTTATCTTCCTCAACATCCTCATAGTTGAAGTATTTGTCTAGAGCTCTAATCCAGTCTAGAAGTTCTTCAACATCCAAGTTACCTTCGTACACTGGAATGTTCATTTTTGCTCTAGCACCTATCCTTGCAACAACCCTGGATAGGCATTCTTCTGCAGCATCTTCGACTGCAACTTCTTCATTTCCATATTCATTTTTTCTTTCATCCTCGCTGATATCTCCAACATCAACTATGTGCCTCTGTGCTGTCTCCATAGCATCAAGCCTGACATGTAATTCACGCATTTCTCTTTCCACTACTGGATCAGGCATTGGCCTATCTCTTCTTCTTGGCAGCATGGTTGTAAAATTTTCCTCTTTTCTCTCTAATACAAAAATCAAAGAATTTGTTCTGAGCTCTAATACCACAACTGACATAGACCCCCTGCCCTCGGGCCAATATCCACAGAGGATCTTCACTAAAACCATGCCAAGGGTTAATCAAACCCTTTGCTTGATCCACAAAGGACTTTGGGTTTCGGGTGTTGGAGAGTCCCAATATATCCCCACAACTCTTGACAAATGCCGAAATGTGAATTATCAACGAGGGTTGACCGCTCCAACGCACACCACCTGTTGCCACTAAATTCAGCTTTTCGAGACTTGAGTGAACAAACCAACAATTGTTCCTCTTGCCTTAGGATTCCCCGAATTTCGAAATGTTGGAATGCCGAAATGGGCTCAACATCCCATGGAATGCACGATCGATGGCCTTTCGGGACTCCACGTACCGGGAGTTCGCAATTCTCGATCCCAACTCACATGCTGCACCAATTCCTGAATTCCGAAATAGCGACCCTTTTTCAGGATTTCATGTACCGAGGGTTTGAAACTCTCGATTCCAAAAATCACTTGTCCCCTCTGCTTCCTAGACCCTGAAATGTCGAAATGTCGGGATTCCATTCCAAAGACACTTCGCATTTCATGACTTCGGGGTTTTCAGTGCAAAGCACCCCAACTTCTTGTCATCAAAGGTTCTGAAATGTCGAACCCCGAAATGTTGAAATGCCAATGTTTCTCACTAAAGGCTCGTCGCGTTTCGTGACTTCGGGGGTTTCAATGCCAAGGGTCCTGATCCTTTGTCATCGAAATTTTCGGTATGCCGAACCGCAAAATACTGAAATTTCACCCTTAGTAATCCTTTTCGCGATTCGGGTTTTAGAGTGACCAAAGATTTTGGTCTGCACTCCGAACTTATGGATCTCGAATTTTTCGAAATGATCTGACGGCCCAAACTGATCATGATCAACGGTTCACATTGATTCTTGATGTCAGGGTGGAGGATTCGTCCAACTCCTAACCACCATGTAGCTCCTCTAGATCCTACGGTCCTCACGAATTCACGAGTTCTCCATAGAGAATTTTGACCACCAGATGCACTCCTCAATGAATTATGTCCAAACGACTTGGCGTTCTCCCTCCTGAACTTAACTTCTATGAGACAATTTTGGCCTCTGTCTCCCTTTGAGCACTTCAAAGGTGTTATCCTTCCTAATCTTTCACTTGTAAATTCAATCTTCCCAAAAGGATCCCTGCTTGCACTCCTTGCGACAAATCTTCAAATAACCCCTGGTTATTTGAGTCTCCGACCCTATGCACTCCTTGCAATAGTGGTCCTTCAACCTTCCTTCTATATTTATAAAATCTAGGGCTTCAATTGGCCTATGCACACCTTGCACGGCTTTGTGCTTCACCTACACTTCAGATGGTATGAGAACAATGGTATCTCTCCTGAGCTTTCTGAGATAAAACTCAGACCCTCATCAATGCACACCTTACGGACATTCGCTGCACTCCTTGCAGGAATTCTCAGGAAGAGAAACAATTGAAACTCATTCTTCTCCTCTCTTAGACTTCATACACTCAACATGAAATCGTAAACATACCATTCAACAAATGTAAATAGTAAGCTTCACAACACCATGAAAATTGAGTCAAAGATTCATATATTAACTCAAGTGCTCCTATACATGGGTTCTTCTCTATATCTCTCTACTACAACTCTACAACTTATGAATTCTAAATGATCATAAAGTTACAATGATACAAGGGTGAGGGTGTCTATATCTGTTTTTCCTCCTATGCTTCTAAACTGTCTAATCTAACATTCATACCTACCTACTTTACATTAATAGACTTAATTGCCTAATACATCCGACAGATGAGAGTAATCTCTTCAAATCTATTCATATCTCCAAGACATAAATGTAAGTACACCTTTTCCTAGCTATTACATCAATGCTTCAAATTTCAAAATTTAAAACGTTTTCATAAAAATGTGCTCCTTTTTCCCATCTATGCATCCAACTGTTCCTTTGGCTAGGCGTGTGCTTCGGCTTTGGATTTGTACGATGCTCCTGCATCAATTTGTCCCCAACTTTGGAACTTGGGATAAAATAATTATCCATACTTTATACTTTAATAAATATTAATATAATATTCATTTTTGGTTTAAGCTCCCTATCTTATCCCTTTTCCTTAACTTTTATCCCCCACCCTTTCCCTAACTAGTGGAGTTTAGTCCCCCATACTCTTTTATCATGGTCGGTCTATGCGTTGTGATGTATTTTATGTTAATGTTGATACGTATACAAAAGCAGGTGCATTGGCCTTTAACATCTATGCTCTCCAGCCTAATAATCACAAAATTGGCTCACCAACCTATAAAACACAGCATATACACAAAGGCTCCCTGGCCTCAAAATCACACGCAATTAAGTTACTGCGCATGGTATCTTGGAATGTTCACACTTCACCATTTTACTGTGCAATACATGCACACACTATGCCATGAAAGGTGCATACAAAAATGATATCAAACTGCTCACTAGCTTATGTACATTTGTATTTAAATTTGCAATTGGGTTTGACCTAGGGATATTACAATCCCTTCCACTTATTTATGCGCTATCCTCAACGCATTATGTATACATATACAAAAAAAATTCAAAAATCCTCAAAAATATGCGGGTATTCTTCCCACATTGCATCCTCGTGCTCCCAAGTAGAATGCTTTGTCTGTTGGGTTATCTCAACTTATCGGTGTGTTTCATTTTCTTCCATAAAGTTCCTCAAATGAACTCATCTTTAGAGATGTTTGGTACCCATTGTTATAAGCAAACTCTACCAAGTGTAGGTAGTCTTCCCATTTTGATGGTTTATCCATCACATACATCCTCAACATATCTTCAATCACTTGATTCACCCTCTTTGTTTGTCCATATGATTCTATATGATAAGCAGTACTAAAATTCAAATTTGTTCCAAATCCATTAAATAATCCTTTCTAAAAAATTGAGGTAAATTTTGGATCTCTGTCAGACACAAATGTCTTGGGTATGCCATGTAATCGAGAAATTTATCTCATATAAACATCAACAATGTTGTATGCCTTGTGAGTGAGCTTTACAGGAATAAAATGGGCAGCTTTAGTAAGCTTATCCACCACTACCATGATAGAATCATGTTGCTTGTTTGTTTAGGGAAGTTTGGTGATAAAATCCATTGTTACAACTTCCCATTTCCACTCAGGAATGGTTAATGGATGTATCAAACCAGCTGGATGTCTATGCTCAACTTTTACCTTTTGGCATTCCAAAGATTTGGCAATAAAATCTGCAACTTCTTTCTTCATGTATGGCCAATAATATTGTCCCTTGATAGCTGCAACAGTTTTCTGATAACCTGGGTGCCCAACATAAGGTACATTATGCATTTCTCTCAATATCATATGTTTCAATTCCTGAGAATTTGGTATATAAATTCTTCCCATGTACATGAGAATTTCATCATTATCTAGCTTGCATTCTTCAATTTTTTGCTGCAAATTACCTTGCTGTAATTTTGCCACTAATTCCTTGTATTGCAAATCTAAATTTGTAGCCTCTAAAATTTTTTGTTTCAAATCTGATTGGTACATGTTAATGGCTATAGCATGCAATTCATGTACTCTTCTGCTGAGTGCATCAACCACTTTGTTCTCTTTCCCTTTGATATTCTTTATATCAAAGTCATATTCGTTGAGAAATTATAACCATCTGCTTTGCCTGAATTTAGAGTTGGTTGATCAAATAAATATTTCAGACCATTATAGTTTATCCTTAGCTCAAACCTTTTTCCCATGAGGTAGTGTATCCATTTCCTCAAGGCATGCACTATGGCTTCCAACTCCAAATCATGAGTGGAAAAGTGTCTTTCATGCTCCTTCAACTTCCTTGATTCATAACATATAACAAACCCATTTTGACTAAGGAATCCACCACGTCCTTATTTACATGCATCTGTGCAAACAATGAAGTCATCATTTGGGTATGAAATCCTTAGTATCAGAGCACTTGTTAACAATTGTTTCAAGTGTTGGAAACTCTTTTCACAATCCAATGTCCAATGAAAATTCAGACCCTTCTTTTGTAAGGAAGTGATTGGGTGTGCAATCTTTGAGAATCCTTCAATAAATCTCCTATAGTAGCTAGCAAGGCCCATGAATGATATGACCTATGTCACATTATTTGGCTTTGACATTATCTAATGGATTCTATCTTCTCAGGATCCACTTTTATCCCATCCTTTGAAATCATATGTCCAAAATAATGAATTTGCTTCTAATTAAATGAGCACTTTCTCAATTTTGAGTACAATTGATGCCCCCTTAATACTTTCAACACCATCCTAAAATTATTCTGATTCTCTTCTTCTAACTTAGAATATATAAGAATGTCATCCAAAAAGACAATGAAAAACTTGTCTAAATATTCTCGGAAAACACCATTCATTAAGCACATGAAAACAACTAGTGCATTTGACAAACCAAATGGCACCATTGTGAACTCATAATGACCATACCTTGTCTTGAAGGCAGTCTTTCTGATACATTCCTCTTTAATTCTTACCTGATGGTATCCTGACCTGAGATCTATCTTCGAAAATATCTTTTCATCCTTCAATTGATCAAAAATATCATCAATCCTTGGCAGAGGATACTTGTTCTTAACAGTCACTTTATTCAACTGTCTGAAATCAATGCACAATATTAATGTCCCATCTTTATTCTTCATGAAAAATAATAGGGCACCCCAAGGTGACACACTTGGGTGTATATACCCCTTCTTCATAAGTTCTTCAAGCTGCATTTGCAACTCCTTCAGCTCTGGGGTACTTATTCTGTAAGGAGTCTTTGACACTGGAGCTTCTCCAGGAATTAAATTTATAGAGAAATCAATATCTATCTTTGGGGATAGTCTTGGTACCTCCTTGAACACATCTTCGAATTCTTCCAAGACTGCATGATCATCCAAATTTGACACCTTATCTTTAGGTGTTTCTTCCATATGAGCTGCAAATACTTGACACCCTTTTTTGTAACATTTCTTCAGCTGCAATGGTGAAATTTCATTGATGGTTATTGCCCTGGGAATTCCTTGCACTTTTCTTAGGATCCCTTCCTCATCCAAGCAAGTAAATTCCTTGTTATGATAGTCTAGGATAGCATGATGTGGTCCAACCAATCCATCCCAATTAGACAGTCATAGGAACCTAAAGGTAAGATGTTCAAATCTTCCCTGGTGTTCAGTCCATTAATGTCCATAAGACATGACTTAACCATCTCAATAACTTTTGTTTTGGCTCTGGTAGCCAACTGCACCAACCAAGATTTTCCATGCTTGCTTCTTGGAAAATGCAAACTTTCCACCATCTTAGGATCTATATTACTATGACTAGCTCCTGAATCAATTAAAATATAAATGGTTTGGTTGTTGATCATACCTTCCACTTCAATCATTTGTGACTGATACTCTGCCTGCTTGTTGACCAGGGCTTCATAGATCTTTGGTACATTTTTTCCCATGTCCTCCACTGTTTCATCTTGTTGTACATTGTGAAAAATCCTCACCTTTTAACCACTGTGAGGGAAATCTATGAACATATGATCTCCTACCTCAATTGTTATGGGTTCTCTAGAAATTGGTTGTCCCTGAGAATTATTTTTGAAGAATGGTGGCTTAGTTCCCTTCTTCCTCTGATCCATCTTGAATTTATTTTTATCTCCCCAAGATTTTTGGAATGTTGGCCTTGCTTTTTGTTGATTATATAGGCATTTAGCTTGCCTTATGGTCTCCTCCAATGTCTTGGGATCATCATACTGTATTTTTTCACTGCTAAATGATGGAAATCCACTCAAATACCTCTGAATCCTAACTGTCTCATCCTTGATGAAAGAGACATACTTCAGCAGTTCTAAAAACCTTCTTTCATATTCATGTATGGTCATACTCCCAAGCTTGAGTTTAAATAACTCTTTCATTTTCTTGTCATAGTATCTCTTAGCCAAGTATTTCTTCTCAAAATACTTCTTCAATTCCCTCCAAGTAACATTTTTCTCTTTAATGTGTTGCACCTGCATAAGATGATCCCACCACATGGATTCCTTTCCCTTGAGTTGATATATGGAAATTATACCTTCTGCCTAAGATGAATAATTATGCAATTGAAAATACTTTCTCATTCCCAACAACCATGTCTATGCATCTTCATCCTTCTTGTGCTCACCATCAAATGTAGGAGGCTTGATTTTGTTCATTTCTCCTCGTTTCTCATCCACCCCATACCCCTTATGCTTCCTTACAGGGGATGGACTTGAGTTTTTTTGTGATCTCTTAATGGAATTCCTCGGGGAGTGATGGCGATGTCTACTACACTTATTTTTCTTCTCTTCTCATTAGGAGACCTGTGACTTCCTGATTTACTTGATCCACTCTCCTTATCGAACTTCTTTTCTATTATGTTCAAGCTCTACATTAAATTCATGTTGAATTCGTCCTGCTGCTCCTTGGCTCTCATAAGCATTTTGTTATCAACTTTATGGATTTGGACATCCTTCTATAATTTTTTAATGGTATCTACCATATTCATGTTTTCATCCCTTCCTTCTCCATGTCCATTGGAGTTTGTTCCTTCAATGCCCAAATGGATAGCCATCCCTATGATCTCATCTTTCTGGATGTAAGTCCCATATGCCTCTTCCATTCATATGGAATATTTTTTGATCTTGATTTGATCTAGTTGTTGTTAACTCTGCAAAATGTGCAGCCAAAAAACTTTGTCAGTCTAATTGTTTCAACCATTTCATGAAAATATGAACCATTCTAGTTCAATAATATATCATAACTCTTTCTTCTGATTTCCTAGAAAAATGAATGCACAGATAAATTTTTTAGGTGAATGATTATATTCTATTTCCTGAGACCTTTCCAAATACTTCTTCTATGCTCCATTCCTAGTCTTGAGCAAAAAGTTATGGTTATTTGAAAATTTCCCATTAATTTTTCTATTCACACTTCAACTTGGTGCAACTCTGCATTGTAATTATGCATTTTTGCACCTACTTCATTGGATTTTTTGTAGGATCTCAATTGGATTTCCTCGTATACATATTATTGACACTCTGTAAAAGTTTCACCTTTTTTTGGGTTTCCAGGATGCTAGCTACAACCTACTGAAGTTCTAGGCCAATTCTTGTTTTTGGTCTGGAATACTACAGGTATCTTCTTTGCCATATTAAACATTTTTAACATGCCCATAAATTTAATTCAGCTCTGGGAATGTCTTATATGGTTCAATATGTTTCCATTTACTTCTCTTGTGGCTCAATCTAATTCTGGAGCAGAAATATATGGCTCTTTGAAGTTAGTTGGGTCTTAAAATTTACCCTCCACTGTTTGTGTTGTAACTTTCTCATAAAAGCTCCGTTTGATGAACGATTCACACCATTAGAAAGATCTCTCTGAGATATTTTATTTGAGTTGCAAAGACAAAGTGTACCTTGGTACACTTTGTACCATGGTACACTTTGTTCTTGTGGTTTTTTCGTTGCTAAAAATGCTCTCAAGGGCCTTAGAAACACATTGCAAAAAGATGACGTTCAAACAATATAAAATGTCGCAGAAAATCATTGTTTTTTGTTGTTGTTCACCGTGAAAATGAATTTGCACGCAAAAATTTCAACCTGTACACCCATATATAGAATGAAAAGCAACACCACTAGGTAATTCATGCTCCACACACCTATAACCACTGTGCATCACTTCTCTGTCGTGCCAATAACTGACGCGCTCTAATTTTGTGTCGCGCGCCAATATTCATCCCGCACAGTTTTGCTTCTTGCACTATTACTTGTTGTGTGAAATTGTTATATTGTGCGTTGATATTCCATGCACATTTTACTTTACACGTTACTCCATGCCAAAGTTTAATATGACCCCACCACGCACCAATACTCTGCGCGTACCATTAACTAAACTGTTGTGGGACAACATATACCCACATTGTGTGCGCACCAAAAAAAATCATCTGCGCTCTACCAATACTGTGCACACCATGCAAGCCATTATTATGTGTCTTCACACCGCGCACACCTCATTTTGTGTATGCACACCGCACAATGCTAAATTTATGCATATCCTCATGAATTCCGTTGCAGAAATTGGGGCTTTTGCTTAACTTTTTCCCAATTTCTACCATAGGCATTTTGCAACTATGAAATTTGTTCAATTTCACCCCGATAACACCAGTTCAACCTATGCAACAATAAATCACTATGGTTTGACATTTTTAGAATGAATTTCTCCGAAAATCAATTTACAAATTGAGAGTTTTAACCTCTAAACTCTCTACAGTTGTAATGGATTCACTGTAACTTCAAATTCGACCACTTCCAGGTTTGAATTTGTTACAATAAATAGTAAATCAATAATATCTCACCACTTGGCCAAATTTCTCAATTTCCCCATGAATTTAAGAACAAAAAATGGGGATTTTTCCCAATTTCACACAATTGCTGTTACTTTTTCCCATGGACACTCTGCAACTCGAAATTTGGCCACTTAGAAATAAATTCTCTGTGAAATTTCTCTTCAACACAATGTGGTCAACCCATCTAGGGTTAATGTTGAAAACTGAAGCTCCGATACCAATTTGTAACATGCCCAGCCACCTAGGATGGGGCATGCTACTCCAGAAAACACTTTTGTTTTCTCTGCGGAACATACTGTAACATACCCAACATCCAACTGAGCTATGCCACATAAATATTTTTGAATTTCATGCAATTAAAATATATACACACAAAAATATTGCGGAACATTATATATAAAATGTAAACAGACAAATACATTTCGTAAATGAATAGATTCATACTGAAATAACAGTAATCATATACATGCAACATATACAATCAGTACCCATAAATATAAAGAGAGTTATAACCACACATAAGATAAACCCATAAAAATACACACATAAATAACAATGCAACATGTAATTTTATCATATAGTTGACACTTATCTTGGTAATAATATCACCAACTACATGCATACCTTCCATGAACCTCCCAACCTTAGACCACACTCCTCATCACTCTCAGTAGTGGGTCACCCCCGAGATGGAACTAAACTCCACCCAGGTAAAGGGATCCTAACTAGGCTAATGGATCATGGACAACAGAAAAGACTTCGTTACAGGTGCCAACTCAAACTAATAGCCTACAACCTGTCATTCCCCACATGCCTGTCCCACCCCAAGAAGTTTTCCCCTTATCTGCTCAACAATCCTTCAGTTTCCCCACTTGTTATAACCCTAAAATGCACCATACAGGTTTACCTGGCATCAGGACAACTCATGCCTCTTCCTAGCCAAAGCCATGCTGATTATTTCCTCAAAAAACCACTTAAAACAAACAACCCGCGCCCTAACTTCTCACTGGGCGCGGGCAACCACTTGCTGTCCTCTTACTGCACGCGGGTATCCGCGGTCTAGCCCAAAACAGCCCGCGAGTACCTAACAATGCAAAAAATAAGGGAAGTTTCCGCCGAGACTCGGGGCTTTTTGTCAGTTAACTGAAACTCTCCGCCATGCATGGCCGAGAGTTCGACTAAAACCCTAGCTCTTCCTAGCC